>VZQC01005070.1:4560537-4717225 GCA_009823505.1 Rhizomys pruinosus | reverse complement strand
AGAGGGTCAGGACGGGCCAGAGCGGCTGCACTTTTGGGCAGGCTGCTGGGGTGCAGGCTGATCAGGCATATAACCCCCCCCACCCCCCCATCGGTGAGAAGCCAAGTGGACTCTTTTTTTTCGGGAGAACCTTCAGAACAATACGATAGTGCTTTGGGTTTCCAATATCCAATATAGCAAAAAATTGAAAAAGTAGACAAGTCCATAACTCCATAAACAAGCAGGAGGAAGGGAACACAACAACAAAAAAAGGCATCTGAAGGAGGAAAGCAAACCATCCCCTATTGTGATCTAAGACCATAAAATGGAAGACCCACATATGCCAGGGATACAACAAAGGGACAACAAGGAAAAGGCACAGAATAATCCCTGCACCAAGCTCTACAAACCTGGTAGGAGACAGTTACAATTGGATCCCCCTGGAGGAGACCCAGGAACAGATCTTAGAGGAATAATGGCAGACCTATGCAAGAATTAAAAGAACATAAAGAGGAAGTCAGAGAACTAAAGAGAAGAGAATGAAAACTCAAAAAGGACCTAAGGGATACAATGACAAAACATTCCCCCAGAAAGAACTAAAGGAACAGATGACAACTCAGGAAAGAACTAGATGGAGAAAAAAAAAGCAATTAGGAGACCATAAAGAGAGAGAACGAAAAATTAAAAAAGGACCTAGAGGGACAAAATGACAAACTTTTGAAGGAACCTAAAAGACCATACCAACCAAACTCAGAAAAGAACCAGAGGGAGAAAAAACAATCAGAAAGGAAGTAGAAACACTGAAAAAGGAAGCCAACCAACGAAGTAAGGCGCACCAAGAAGAGATTGAGGAGCTCAAAAGGAAATGGAAGTACTAAAGAAAACACAGGGATAAAATGAAAAAAGGAAATTAAGAACACACATTCAATCAAGAAGAAATGAATGGAAAATGCCTCAGAAGTAGAATGTAGTAAGCAGAACAAAGAATACCATATTTGGAAGATAACACTATCCGGAAGATAATCTTTATTTGAGCAATTAAAAAGCTCAAAATAAAGACTTCGAAAAATTTAAAAATACCAAAGTGGAACAACCAGGAAAAAAGGGACACTATGAAAAGGTCAAATTGTCCATATCATTAAGGAATAGAGGAATGGGGGAAGGAAAAAAAAATGAAAGCTACTGAAGAGAAATGTATTGATCAGATCTTTCAACAGAATAATAGGATGAAAACGTCCTCAAACCTAAACTAGACAAAACCCATAACAAATACAGAGAAGCACATAGAACTCCAAACAGACAGATCAGAAAAGAAACACCCCACTCCCATATCATTTTAAATGCTAAGATGGCGCGCAAAACAAGAACAAAATTCTGAGGCAACAAAAGAAAAACAAGTCACATACAAAGGGAAACCCATCCAAATCACAGCTGACTTCTTTTCTCGCTTCAAACCATGAAAGCAAGAAAGAACATGGAGCAAAGATTCCCAGTGTTAAGGGACTATGAATGCCAACCCAGAATAACTTTACCCAGCAAAAATGTCCACTATACTTGGGAGGTAGAGTAAAGATCTTCCATGACATAAACCAGGATGATGGAATACATGTCTTGGAAACCACTCTTCATAAAATACTTGAAGCAATTCAAAGGCAAGAAGGAAGAGGAGCAACAATCCTCAGACACCTAGAAAAGAACTAATAAAACATAACCATAGAGCAAAATCAGAGGCTAGAAGCCCAAATGGAGTGAAAAGAAGCAACATCCATCTTTCATATACCTTAATATTAATAGAGCTAGAACTCCCCAAATCAAAAGGCATAGACTGGGAGAATGGTTAGGAAACAAAACCCATTATATGCTGTCTACAGAAACCACCCACCTCAATTTCAAGGATGGCACCAACTTAAGGTGAAGGGTAGAAGAAAGTATTCCGCAAATGGTTTCAAAAAGAAACGCGGGTGGGCATTCTAATATCAGACAAAATAGACTTCAAAGCAAAAAGAATCAAAAGATAACAAAGAGGGCCATTACATCGTTATTAAAGTAAACAATTTGATGAAGATTTCACAATCATAATATATAGTGCACCAAACACGCAGTGCACCAACTTTATAAAGACAATTCTACAGGATCTTCAAGGCTCAAACAGGATTAACCCCAGCAGCATATACTAAGGGGACTTAATACCACCATTAAGTCCCCCTAGAAGGTCAACAGACAAAGGATAAATCGAGAGACAATCATAGAACTAATGACACAATACACAAATGGACCTCACACAGACATCTTGATCAAGATATTCAGCCAAAAGCCAGAGAAGAAACTTTTAGTAACTACAGCACACATGGAACATTCTCCAAATAACCATATTTGGGATACAGGGAAAAACTCAACCAATATAAAAAGATTTAAATAATCTCATGCATTCTATCAACCACAGTGACAAATGAAACTCAAAACCAACACGAGAATAACCCTACTGCCTACAGAACACATGGAGACATAAACAACTCCTCCTGAATAATGAGTGGGGTCAGGAAGAAAAAAGAAAGAAAAAAAACATTCCTTTTTTTTAACTAAATGACGAATAAAACAACACAGCAAAAAATCTATTGGAAACTTTAAAAACATCCTAAGAGGGGAAGTTTAAGCTCTGAAGTGCCTACATTAAAAAACAAAAAAAACAAAACCAAGTGAATGAGTCCTAACACTGCCTAAAAATACTCGAAAGAGACAACAACAATGAACCCAAATGGAAGGAGACAAAAAAGACATAACAAAAATCAGAGCAGATGATCAATGAAATAAAACAAAGAAACCATACAAAAAAAGCAATGAATCAAAAGTTGGTTCTTGTTAGAAGAATAAACAAGATAGACAACCTGTAAGACCAAGTGGTACACCAAAAGAAAGAGGGAACAAGCCAAATCAATAAAATCTGTGAAGAAGGAAAAATCACAACAACATGAAAAGATCCAGACATCATACGGACTACTTCTCAAAAACTATATTCTACCTAAGTTTGAAAACCTAGAAGAAATGGACACTATCTGAAATCCTGGGAATCACCAAAGCTCAACCAAGAAGAGACTGAAGCCTAAAAGACCAATAGTACAAGAAGAGAATGAAGATGTAAAATAAAAAAAAAAAAAAAAATGCCCAGGCCCAGACGGTTTCACGGCAGAATTTTATAAATATTTCGAAAAGACTCAACCATACTACTTAAATTGTTTAGAAGGATACAAACGGAGTGACTTCTCCCAGATTCCTTCTATGAACCAGCATCATGGTACTCACAAAACCAGGGAAAGATACAAACCAAAAGGAGAACTATAGACCCCATCTCCCTAATGAACACAGATGCCAAAATCCTAAACAGGATTCTGGCAAATCGCATACAGACTCACATCAAGAAAATCATCCACCATGACCAAGTTTGAAATTCATACCATGTGATTCATGGTGTTCAACATACGAAAATCAATAACTCATCAAACAATAATTAGAAAATGAAAAAATAGAAGAAAAGATACTGAATTAAAAAAAGAAGCATATATAACAAAAAAGAGCCAGAGCCAGAAAAGAGATTCCCCATGCCATATCATAGTGAAGCACTAGATATTCAAATTAAAGAAAAGATACTGAGGGCGGCAAAAGAAAAGAAAACATAAACAAGTCAATTATAAGGGAAAATCCTATCAGAATTACAGCTGACTTTTCATTGCAAACAAAGAAAGCCAGAAGAGCTTGGTCTAAAGTACTCCCCATTCTAAAGGACTATATATGTCAACCCAGAATACTATATCCAGCAAAAATGTCTATTATAATTTACAGCGAGAGGAAAATGTTCCACGTCATAAATAAGTTGAAAGAATTCTTGTCTAGAAAGCCATACTTTCAGAGAATATTCAAAGCAATACAAAGAGTGGAGGGTAGGGATTATTGTAATCAACCAGCACCAGAAATGACACTAAGACTATGAAAATGTGAACATAGGACAAGAATGCACTAGAAGTCAAAATGACTTGAAGTAATATGATTCTGTCATCAGTAACTCAAAATATCAATGGACTGAATTCTGGAATCACAAGACATAGATTGGTAAAATGGATTAAGAAACAAAATCCATTTTTTTGTTGTTGTCTGCAAGAAACCCACCAAGATGAAGAAGCTCATTGAAGTATTATCAATAGAACAATTAACCAAGATGATATTACAATCTTTAATTTATACACACCAAATTCATTTCCACCAAACTTTATAAACACAATTCTATAGGACTTCAAGGCACAGATTATCTCTAGCATACTAGTAGCAGGGAAATTTAATACCCCATTCTGTCCATTAGAGAGGTATTTTTAGTCAACTGGACAAAAATTAAACAGTGAAACATATCAACTCAACAATATGATACACCAAGTAATAGAATCACAAAGACATATTATCATTTCAGTTCACTACCAACTACAGATGCCTACTCCCTACTTACTGGTTACACCCCTTTGAAAACTTGAGGCAAATTATTTGTTAATGAGCTACTCGCTTCAGAATTTACTTATGTTTTATAAGTAAGACATTTGACCACTAAGCAAAACATCTTTAGAGTGAATAGACAGGCTCTTTGCAAAACCCATGTAAAACATCTCTGAAAATCTAGAAACACTTGGTCACCCAGAACCTACCCTAAGACTTGTTAGGACACTTCAAAGCTTTTTGTTTATAGTGGTATATTTAAAATAACTGTACCATCTATGTAAGTGGGCATAAATATTGAATATATCATAAATTACATAACTAGGGACAAATCTCTTAAGACATGCTAATTAGTTTTATGGCAATAAATAAAAGCATTCTGCATAAGATTAATAAAGATGGCTATATCCAGTATCAAATAATAACATATCAATAAATTATTATATTTTCAAAAAGTTTTAGGAAGTCAGAAGACTTTGAAGCCAGATTTCCTGACTTGAAGCTAAAAAACTAAAAGAAAGAAAAAAGAACACTAACATGTTTAAGCTAATCAGTGATACAGAATTATTATTAATTTTCAACCCACCCCTAACTTGTACTGGAGTCCCAGTTACGGCTATTAGATTAAATGGACACAAACCTTCTCTACATATATGTAAGACATTTGACCAGCAAGTAAAATGCCTTTGAAGTGAACAGACAGGCTTTTTCCCAAACACATGTAAAATATCTCTGAACATCTGGAGTGATTTTGTCACCTAGAACCTACTCCAAGACTTACAAGGTAAATTATAAACATTATGAAGTTAATAATTTATAGTTGTATATTCAAAATAAATGTTTTATATTTTTTTCTGCCATTAAGCTATAGTAGTTATTCATAACTAATTTATAAAATATTATATACAACTATTTTAAAAAGAAGGGCTTGATATTTTTAAAGAACACAAGTTGTATTCTTTACTGTAATTACTACAAATATTGAAAATACAGAAAACTTTGAAAACAAGCAATAAATTTTTTCTCATGGTGTCAATTAATATGATGTAACCTCCCTAATATTATAATAATGATAATAAAAACGGGTCATGTATGGGGTAGATTTAAAGCACCGACTAAAGTGGCTTATGATCCAAGTTCAACTTTCCCACTTGGTGGAAAGAATGAACAAAATGAATCAAAAGATCTGCTCTCTCCTCTCTCTGGCTCTCTCTCTCTCTCTCACTACACACACACACACATCTTGGAATTTTATCTCAGGATCAACAATGAAAATTTTTACATCGTAAACAATAATATAAATATATCTTCGATTATTTGATTGAACCTAAAAATCAAGTGATCCCAAAAGAGTTCATGAAATGTTTTGATATTAATTCAAAAACGCCAGTATACTTAAAGCCCTATAGACATATGCGTACCATTACCAAAAAAGTAAAATTCCAAAAATGGTTTTCCCAGATAAGGGATGAAAAGACCGATTCCATTGTTCATCCCGTTCAAGCTACGCAACTTTATATTGGATACATAGTAAGAAAAAATAAGGTAAAAAAAAGATAATACAGGATACTTCATATTAAAGTCAAGGAAGGACATCAGGTTTTTTCAGGGGTGTGCATTAGGCATGGTGTTAATTAACGTAGAAAACCAATCAAATTCCAATTGGAAACTGTCTGGAATGAATGTATAACTCAATTACTATAGTTGCAGGTAACTGAAAATTCACATATTGAAAAAAAATAAGTATTATGAATAGCCTTACTGAAACAAATTAAAGTCAACATGTTCCCTTTTCGATATAGCAAAGGTATTATCCTTTGAAAAGTAATGCTTAGGTAACTAAACGTCAGAATGAAAAAATAATAAAGCACTGGTGAATAGAACTTATAGATACAAGAATGTGGGTCTTTACATTTCAATTTTTTTGAATTTTAAAATATTTTTTAAAATTTTCATAATTTTGTGTATGTGTTATGAGCTGTGACTCTCTGCAGTAATGCGTTTTGTGCACCCTTGTCGTGCATTGCCACGGAGTCAGAAGAGGGCTCTGTGATTCCCCTGGAACTGGAGTTCCTGGAAATTGGAGTTACAGGATGGTTCGTCAGCCACCATGTGGGTCCTGGGATGAACCCAGGTCCTCAGCAAGAGCAGTCTGAGCCATAGCCTCTTATAACCGCAGGCGATCTCTCCAGCACCCCCAACACATTTTCATGGGAAACCAGCAACAATCACCACAATATCCAAGAAATCTATATATGATAAATCTATATATGATAAATATATATATGAAAAATATATATGATTAAATATCAGTATGAATAATATATATAATGAAAAAGATATGAATAAATTAAGTACTAATGATAAAGTAAATATATATTATAATATAATATATATCCCTGTGTGCACCTCAGTAAACTCTGCTCTAAAACTGGTAGGATGAAATTTGAAGTTGCTATCTCTCCTTTATAGACAAAAATCCAAAAGCAAAAGATATTCAAAGAATATATCAACACGTATCGCACAGGATCTGGCAGGAAACAGAAAATCTTAGGAAAAATCAACTGAAAAGTTTTGATGATCTCTGAAGCACATGCAAGAGAAACAAAGCTAGGAAAGGGGTTATAGAGTGAAGAGACAATCTACAAAAAGGCAGAAATACTTTTAAACTGTTCATATGACAAAGACATCATTATGAAAAAGTCAAAAACTTAACATTTAAAATATCTGTTGAAGATAGACAAAATCAGATATTCTGATAATCAACAGCTATGTGAAAAATTGCTCAATATCAAATTGTCAAGGATACAGAAGACAAAACCACAATGAGCCATCATTTTACACTAGTAACAACATCAGTTATCCAGAAGCAAAGACATCAAATTTACTGTGAACGGTGTATAGAAAGGAGAACTTTATACACTGTTAATGGGAATAACAGTAGATGTCGTCTACTAGAAAACGAGTAATTGTACTGCCTCATAAACTAACCAATAATCAAGACATCTTGATTATTGGTAATCAGCCAATGTATTCAATCAACACTAATAGATGAAAATAACATGCACATATGTTAAATCATATTTGTAGACTATGTTGGCAATAAATACCATATTGTTATTTGTGGCAAACAAATAGAAATTGAAGATCATTTTGTTAAGTGAAATAATCTCGTGCAGAAAGACAAGTATGATATGATGTTTAGAAGACCACCAATGGGCTTAAATCATCACCAGTAAACTGAATAAGCAGAGCAAGAGGCGGCAGAATAAAGCCATTAACTGCCTGTTTTTTTTTTGTTGATTTTTATTTATTATTCCTTTTTGGTCTTTACATATCTGTGCTGAGTAGCTTTACATGTCAACTTGACACACCTCGGGTGAGGGAGCCTAATGAGGAAATTGCCATTGGATTGGCCTGTGGCCAACATCTTAGGGAGGTTGTCTTGATTTCCAAAGCACTGTGGGAGCCCAGCCCACAAGAGTGGTGCTATTCCGCTGGGCACGTTGTTGTGTACCGTATGATGAGAAGAGGTCAGGCTGGGCATTAGCCAGGAGAGCAAGCCAGGGGGAGCAAACTAGTAAGTAGTGCTCTTCTATTGCCTGTGTTTCAGCTCCTTCTTCCATGTTTCTGCCCTGAGTTTCTGTTTTGGGCTCCCTAAGTGATGAATGTGACCTCAAGAGATGTAGCTGAATAAAGCCCTTTCCCCAGTTGGCTTGGTCAGAATGGTTTGTTCACACCGATGGAGAACTAGAACAATATTTTTATTTGTTTAGGTGCTATACATGTCTCCTTTTAAGAAGATTTTATGATTATTAATTTTTTGATTTTTTAATTTTATTAAACTATTTCCATAGGTCATACATAATCTCTCAATTGAATCTAGAGTCACCTTCTTGTCATGCCCCGGCATCCCACCTGAGTCCCTGCACTTGACCATACATTGTCCTGCAGTCTTTTTCTGAAGTCTTTCCAGAGTTTTTTTTCCGTTCTTTGTTTGTTGTTGTTGTTCTCTCCAACTTGTATTGCTACGTTATATATACATACATAGCCTACATAAATAGCATAAGCAGTACTAATATCATACATACACACATCATTTGAATTGGAGGATTTTATTAACTTGCCATTTGTTTAAGGAGTACCAACATATATAGACAGGAGAAAGTAGTTACAGTTTTCCATAACACAGTGGGGGAACTACTGTTTATAATGATTTGTGCCATATTTCAAAATAACTGGAACCAAACAAATGCCAAATATAATAGAAATGATTCATCCCTGAGAAAAAAAGAAGTGATTATTGCTATCAGTTTGTGGAGCAGTGGATTTCCTGGGTGTCACTACGGTTCACTGGCCACTCGCTAGCAAGCTGGGCTGGGGGGATGGAGGGGAAGAAAAAGGATTTGCAGGAGGAGATTAGGGTCTTATATAATAAATTTCTGGCGGTGCTTTGAAAGCAGCCATGTGAGTGGGAGTGGCAGGAAGTAGTGTACAGTGCATTTCTACAAATAAGCCTTATGATAGCCATACGTAAGTCCAGTTGGTTTCTGACAAACCAAGATTGTGATCTAGGAAGTTGGCAGGAATGTGTGGAAGCTTGTCTAAGGGGTGGATTGTTGCCCATCCTCAAGGCAGGCAAGCCGGAGACCACAGGCCCCCCCCTTTTTTTCAGGTCATAAAGGGCAAAAGCTGCTTCGCCATTAACTTTCGACCAAATGTCATATAGGCCTCACAGTGAGTTTTGACATAACATTGAAGAAATAGTTGATATCAACTAATGTATACCACTAAGAATATTGCAGCATTTTAGTTTTTTTCAATGAGAAGTAACAATTTGAAAAAAATTCCCAATAAATAGTCTTTAAAAATAACAAACAAATACATAAATGTTCGGTGGAAAGAATCGTCCAAAACCATAAAGCACTAGGTGAGGGGATGGTTGCATATTTTTGTAGTAATTTGGTAAGAGGAAATCATAGGAAAATATTCAACACCTTTTATAATAAGGTATGCAATAGTATGAGATTTATTGTAAAGAATAATGGTAAGTTTAGCAGAATGTGAAATGTAAACAGAAATGGTCACAGACACTTAGTACCCATTAATGAGAACACTAAAATGATTCTGTTTATTGATATATTTATCAATTTTTGCTTACATGTGGTTGGATATTATTTATATTCACGAGAATTTTACAGAAAATAAATGTTCACTCCTTTCTTTTTTTATATATTTTTTAAAATTGTTTTTAGTTATTATTTTCTGTATTTGGTGGATATGTACTGGTACGTCTGAATGTAGGTTTTTGTACCTGTGTCATGCAATGCGCGAGGTCAGAAGACGCTGCCTCGGATTACCCTGGTAGTACTGGGTTTCTGCTGAATTGGAAGTTTCAGAGCAGTTCTTCGGTCGGCCAGTGTGGGTGTCTCGGGATGAGATCAGGGCCTTCTGGTAGGAGCGGTTGGCACCTCTTGATACCGCTACGGCCCATCCTCTTCGTCAGTCCCCATATGTTCTTCCTTTCTATCCTTGTTCTTTTTCCCTTCTCTTCTTCCTTTTGTCTTCTCTTACCATGTTTCTTCCTTTATTCCTTTTCTTTGGTTCTTCGTCTCCTTCTTTTTTTACTTCTTTCTTCCTTCTTCTCTTTCACCTTTTCATTTCATTTGAAGAAAATTATGGGCTCATTATTTGTAATCTTCCACAATGGTCGAATGGGTCCAGATTTTATATACTAGGAGATATACTGTTTCTTTTCTTATGACTGAATGATATGAAGTTGAAATTATTCAAATTCTCACATTTTTATTTCAAAAGCTGTCCTTTACCTCTAACAGTAATAGACTTGTTCTAGGATTAGTGTCCTAGTTTCTTTGTGAAATATTTTTATTTACCTATTTTTCTTATTTATTTTCATTGTTAATTATTCTTATTACTTTATTATTCTTTAGTATAGTATGAGTTACGTCTGTCAGGGTAGGGTTAGTGTACCTGTGTATGTCAATGCTGTGGAGTCAGAAAGGGTGTCTGGCATTGGACCCTGAAACTGGAGTTAAAGGAACCAGTTCGTAGCCCTCCATGTAGGTGCTGGGACTGAGACCTAGGGTTCTCTGAAAGAGCAGGTCAGTGCTCTTAACTGCTGAGCCATCTTCCAAGCCCCTATTGTTTCTTTTTTTTAAGGGCATTCTAAAGATATAAGAGCACATGTGTTTTCAGATCACATTGACATCTGCTCATTTGCCATACAATGAGTAATTTGTGCTAGCATGTCACAGATGAGGGATACCATAATATCTTCATTCGTGTCATTGTTGTTTTTACTGGGACTGTGTTACATCCACCTCACATGATCATGTCGCCAGTATTACGCATTTACCTGCAAAGTTCATGATGTCATCTTTCTTTACACTGCATAGAAGTCCTTTGTGTACATTTTTTTCTATCCACTCTTCAGCTAGGGGTGAAAGAGTGTGATAGAGAAAATTGTATATATAGAGCTGGAACCAACCACAAACTTGGGTTGGTTCCAGCTTCCTTGCTATTGTGAGAGACTGCAATAAACATGTGTGTGCATGTATCTTTGAGGTAAGATGAGTTCTTGTGGGCAACATACCCAGGAGTGGTATGGCTGGGTCAGTGGCAAGTTCATTCCAAGTCTCCAGGGTTCTCCACACTGTTTTTCCTATAGTGACTGTAGAGTTTAGCATCCCACCAGATGGATTAAGTGTTCCCCTTATTCCCCACAACCTCTCCAGCACCTTGGATCAGTTTGTTTTCTTGATCCTAGCAACTCTTATTGGAGTAGAGCTATGATTATCTTAAAGTGGTTTTTCACTTGCATTTCCTAATTATTAGTGACATTGAAACACTTTTTAAGAGTTTTCTCAGACATTCCTTATTCTCACTTTGAAGTCTCTTATCAGATCTTTGCTCCATCTTTGAGTGGGTCTTTGTGTTGGTTTGTTTTTTTTTTGAGTACTTTATATATTTGCAAATAATGCTGTCAGATGTATCTGCGGTGAAAATTTCCTCCCAACTCTGTGGGTTTCTCTTCACTTCCTTGATTTTTTCTATTGATCTACAGAGCTTTTGAGTTATAATGAAGTTCCCATTTGTCAATTTTGAACTCAATTCTTTTCCTACACCTATATCTTCAAGGCTGCTGCCACATTTCTTCTATACTGCTCAGAGTTTTGGGTTTCACATTGAGGTCTTTATCTGGAGTTGACTTTTGTACAGGGTGAGAGGTAGGGGTTTATTTCATTCTTCTACAAGTGGTGATCCAGTTTTGCCAACACCCACTTGCTGAAGATGCTGTCTTTCCTCCATTGTGTCTTCTTGGCCCCCTTGTCAAATTAGGTGGCTGAATTGTATGTGCTCTAGTTTGGATTTTCAGTTTTTTCCATTGGTCAAACGGTTCTTTTTGTGCCAGTACCAAGCTGTTTTTATGACTATAGCCCTGTAGTATAGTTTGTAAGTCTGGTATACGAGTGCCCCCTCCCTGATTGCTCTTTTCACTCAGGGTTGCTTTGCTTTGTTTTTCCAAATGAAAGTAAAGACTTTTCCCAAGCCTGTGAAGAAACTCTTGGGATTTTACAATTGGGATTGCCTTAATATTGTACAAAGTTTGGGTAAAATTGACATTTTTTTCTATGTTAATTTTCCCCAATCAATGAACAAGGGAGTTTTTTCCTCTTCTGATGTCTTCTTCAATTTCTTCTTCAGGGGTTTAAAATTTTTTGTTGAGGATCTTTGTTGTCTTTGGTTAGGTTTTTCCTAGGTATTTTATTGTTTTTGAGGATATTGAGAGTGGGAAGACCTCCTTGCATTCTTTCTTCAGTTGCTTGTGTTGGTATAAAGAAAGGCTACTGATTTTTCTAGGTTAATTTTGTATCCTGCCACTTTTACTGAAGCTATAATCATTTCCAGGAGTTTTCTGGTGGAGTTTTTAGCATCTCTGTGCTTCGGGTGGTCCGGGAAATCCCCTCTAAGCTCCGTGCACTCTTTTACTATTTTTTACTTACATGTATAAGTGTATAGCATACATGGTTGTAAGAAACCTGTGTCAGGCAGTGCCTGCAGAGGTCTGAAGGGGTGTCAGGAACCCTGGAACTGAAGTTACAAATGGTTGTTAGCTGCCATGTGGGTGCTGAGAAACTGAGGCTTGGATATCTGTAATAAATGAGTGTTCTTAAACATTTGAGCCATCTCTCCAGCCCTGTAATTCATATTCTGTCATTCATATTGGGCTTTCTGTACTCTATGCCTATAATTGAAAAGAATCAAAGCAATTAAGTTTTTGCCATGCAAAAAAGTGCTCCCGTTGCTTTGTCATGAATTATAAATGATTTTGTTTATGCCAGGTATTATTAGGACTTAGCACTACATTTGGGAGACTATTTTGTAGAACCAAAATTTTCTAAGTCTTCATGTATTTGTAAACATTGTTGGCCATTGCTGATTTGAGAAGATCCAACTTTCATCAGTTTGTGCATTCCCATTTCTTGTAAATTCCTGTTCAAAATGAATTTCATTTTATTATTGTTATTGCTTGTTGTAGAGTTAACAAAGTCACAGATAGAAAGGAATCACTGTTTGTTAATTAACTAGGAACCCCACATTCTTTATTTAATTTTATTTTTTTATTTTATTTTTAATTTATTGTTATTTTAATTTATTTTATTTTATTTTTATTTATTCAAGCAGAGAAGTACACTTAGGCAACAAGCATGAGGAGTGTCCATACCAGCCCAGTTGGATCTGAATCCAATTTTTGTACAACCCAGGTTCCCCCAGCCCAATTGAGGAGGTTTGCTTAGACAAATGTGTAATCAAAAGAAAGAAAATAAAAGAAAATCAGTCCATTTTTGCTCTAATTTCACAATCATTCCCTTTTCCTTTGCCTGTACAATCTGGCACTCCACCTCCTCATGCGAGAGTCCCTGGGCTTTGGGGGAAGGGTGAGAGAGAAGGAGAGTTAGAAGATCCATTTTTTTCTCTTCCTTTTCCCCTCTTTCCCTCTCCCTTTCCTCTCTCTTCCCTTTCTGAGTTCCTGATTCAAATTCTTGAGACTGTCCATTTTCTGTTTAAGAGGGACTGGTGAGTTACCTACCTGTCTTCTTTTAATTCTAATAATAAAAGAACAATCAGCGACATATTAAAAATATAACAAGTCTTTTATGGGTGCAGACACATGTGCTTGGAGATATCTTGGTTGAGGCATTATAACTCTTTGACAAAGGTGCTAATAGCTTTCCATATGGTAATAGAGTCTTCTAACATTAGGGAGGCACCAGGCTACAGTGTCAGCCATGTGTTATACCCCTCCAGAGAGTGGTCATAGACCCAATTAGATTTTTTTTTTTTTTAATTTTTCTCTCTGGACATACATTTATCAGGGGTGCCACTATTACACTATATCTTCTTTGGCATGTAAAAGTGTAAGGCACGAGATTCAGAGACCTTTTTCTTTCTAGTTATATAGAAAAGAAATGTCAGAATTACATATGTAAAACAGGGAAACACAAAAACATTTGTTACCTTTAATCTAATAGCTGTGACTGGGACTTCAGTACAATCAGGGTTGGGTTGAATTTAATAACAATTTCTGATCACTAATTAGAATAACCATATTCCTCATTTTCTATCTAGGGGATAGCCATTCATTTTAATCTTATACGGGGGTATTAGTTGATACTGTAGAGACTAAATAACATGTCCTAGAGATTTGCCCTAGTTATTGATAATTATGTAGTATATCAATATGTATAGCATATTATAGTATATTATATATATTATATATATATATAATATTATAGCTATATNTGTTTTATATGTAAGACATTTGAACCCTATGCAAAACATCTTTGGAGTGAATAGACAGGATTTTGCCAAACCCATGTAAAACATCCCTGAACATCTGGAGTGATTTGGTCATCTAGAACCTAACCCAAGACTTTCAAGGACACATACAAGTCTTATTTTATATTGGTATATTAAAAAGAACTGTACCTTCTATATATATGGGTATAAATATTGAATATATAATAAATTATAATAACTAGGGGCAAAACTCTCAGGACATATTATTTAGTCTTACAGTATCAACTAATAGCCCCCTGTATAAGATTAAAATGAATGGCTATCCCCTAATAGAAAATAGGAATATGGTTATTCTAATTAGTGATACAGAATTGTTATTAAATTTCAACCCAACCCTGAATTGTACTGAAGTCCCAGTCACAGCTATTAGATTAAAGGTACACAAATGTTTTTTGTGTTTCCCTGTATTATACATATGATAATTCTGACATTTCTTTTCTATATAACTAGAAAGAAAAAGGTCTCTGAATCTTCGTGCTACACTTTTACATGCCAAAGAAGATATAGTGTAATAGTGGCACCCTGATAAATGTATGTCCAGAGAGAAAAATTTAAAAAAAAATCCTAATTTGGTCTATGACCCACTCTCTGGAGGGGTATAACACATGGCTGACACTGTAGCCCTGGTGCCTCCTAATGTTAGAAGACTCTATCTACCATATTGGAAAGTCATTAGCATCCCTTTGTCAAAGAGTTATAATGCCTCAACCAAGATATCTCCAAGCACATGTGTCTGCACCCATAAAAGACTTGTTATAATTTTTAATATGTCGCTATTTGTCTTTTATTATTAGAATTAAAAGAAGACAGGTAGGTAACTCACCAGTCCCTCTTAAACAGAAAATGGACAGTCTCAAGAATTTGAATCAGGAACTCAGAAAGGGAAGAGAGAGGAAAGGGGGAAAGAGAGGGGAAAGAGGGAAGAGAAAAAAAATGGATCTTCTAACTCTCATTCTCTCTCACCCTTCCCTCCAAAGCCCAGGGACTCTCGCATGAGGAGGTGGGAGTGCCAGATTGTACAGGCAAAGGAAAGGGAATGATTGTGAAATTAGAGCAAAAATGGACTGATTTTCTTTTATTTTCCTTTCATTTGATCACATTTGTCTAAGCAAACCTCCTCAATTGGGCTGGGGGAACCTGGGTTGTACAAAAATTGGATTCAGATCCAACTGGGCTGGTATGGACACTCCTCATGCTTGTTGCCTAAGTGTACTTCCTGCTTGAATAAATAAAAATAAAATAAAATAAATTAAAAATAAAATAAATTAAAAATAAAATAAATTAAAAATAAAATAAATTAAAAATGAATGTGGGGTTCCTAGTTAATTAACAAACAGTGATTCCTTTCTATCTGTTGACTTTGTTAACTCTACAAACAAGCAATAAAATAATAAAATGAAATTCATTTTTGACAGAATTTACAAGAAATGGGAATGCACAAACTGATGAAAGTTGGATCTTCTCAAATCAGCAATGGCCAACAATGTTTACAAATACATGAAGACTTAGAAAATTTTGGTTCTACAAAATAGTCTCCCAAATGTAGTGCTAAGTCCTAATAATACCTGGCATAAACAAAATCATTTATAATTCATGACAAAGCAACGGGAGCACTTTTTTGCATGGCAAAAACTTAATTGCTTTGATTCTTTTCAATTATAGGCATAGAGTACAGAAAGCCCAATATGAATGACAGAATATGAATTACAGGGCTGGAGAGATGGCTCAATGTTTAAGAACACTCATTGTACTTACAGATATCCAAGCCTCAGTTCTCAGCACCCACATGGCAGCTAACAACCATTTGTAACTTCAGTTCCAGGGTTCCTGACACCCTCTTCAGACCTCTGCAGGCACTGCCTGACACAGGTGTTCTTACAACCATGTATGCTATACACTTATACATGTAAAGTAAAAAATAGTAAATAGAGTGCACAGAGCTTAGACTGGGGACTTCCCAGGACCACCCGAAGCACAGAGATGCTAAAAACTCCACCAGAAAACTCCTGGAAATGATTAATAGCTTCAGTAAAGTGGCAGGATACAAAATTAACCTAGAAAAATCAGTAGCCTTTCTTTATACCAACAACAAGCAACTGAAGAAAGAATGCAAGGAGGTCTTCCCACTCTCAATATCCTCAAAAACAATAAAATACCTAGGAACAAACCTAACCAAAGACACCAAAGATCTCTACAACAAAAAATTTAAACCCCTGAAGAAGGAAATTGAAGAAGACATCAGAAGATGGAAAAACCTCCCTTGTTCATTGATTGGGAAAATTAACATAGAAAAAATGTCAATTTTACCCAAACTCTTGTACAGATTTAAGGCAATCCCAATTAAAATCCCCAAGAGTTTCTTCACAGGCTTGGGAAAAAGTCTTTACTTTCATTTGGAAAAACAAAGCAAAGCAACCCTGAGTGAAAAGAGCAATACGGGGAGGGGGGCATCTCTATACCAGACTTCAAACTATACTACAGGGCTATAGTCATAAAAACAGCTTGGTACTGGCACAAAAACAGACCTGTTGACCAATGGAACAAAACTGAAAATCCAAACTAGAGCACATACAATTTCAGCCACCTCATATTTGACAAGGGGGCCAAGAAGACACAATGGAGGAAAGACAGCATCTTCAGCAAGTGGTGTTGGCAAAACTGGATCACCACTTGTAGAAGAATGAAATTAAACCCCTACCTCTCACCCTGTACAAAAGTCAACTCCAGATAAAGACCTCAATGTGAAACCCAAAACTCTGAAGGCTATAGAAGAAAATGTTGGCAGCAGCCTTGAAGACATAGGTGTAGGAAAAGAATTGAGTTCAACAATTGACAAATGGGAACTCATTATACTCAAAAGCTTCTGTATATCAATAGAAACAATCAAGGAAGTGAAGAGAAAACCCACAGAGTGGGAGGAAATTTTCACCGCAGATACATCTGACAAAGCATTGATTTCCAGAATATATAAAGTATTCAAAAAAAAAAAACAAAACCAAACAAATGACCCACTCAAAAGATGGAGCAAAGAGCTGAATAGAGACTTCAGAAGTGAGGAATTAGACATGGTTGAGAAACATCTTAAAAAGTGTTCAATGTCACTAATAATTAAGGAAATGCAAGTGAAAACCACTTTAAGATATCATCTTACTCCAATAAGAGTTGCTAGGATCAAGAAAACAAATGATACCAAGTGCTGGAGAGGTTGTGGGGAAAGGGGAACACTTATCCACTGCTGGTGGGAATGTAAACTCTACAGTCACTATGGAAAACAGTGTGGAGAACCCTTGGAAGACTTGGAATGAACTTGCCACCTGACCCAGCCATACCACTCCTGGGTAAGTGCCCACAAGACTCATCTTACCTCAAAGATACATGCACAGCCATGTTTATTGCAGTTCTCTTCACCATAGCAAGGAACTGGAACCAACCCAAGTTGGTTGGTTCCAGCTCTATATATACATTTTCTCTATCCACTCTTCACCCCTCAGCTGAAGAGTGGATAGAAAAAATGTACACAATGGACTTCTATGCAGTGGTAAAGAAAGATGACATCATGAACTTTGCAGGTAAATGGATGGAGCTAGAAGATATCATGCTGAGTGGAGTAACACAGTCCCAGAAAAACAAATGACGAATGAAAATGGTATCCCTCATCTGTGAATGCTAGCACCAATTACTCAATTGTATGGCAAACTGAGCAATGTCAATGTGATCTGAAAACAACTGTGCTCTTATATTGTAGAATCCCTTAAAAAAATAAACAAATAGGGGCTGGAAAGATGGCTCAGCAGTTAAGAGCACTGACTGCTCTTTCAGAGAACCCTGGTTCAGTTCCCAGCACCTACATGGGGGGCTACGAACTGTCTTTAACTCCAGTTCCAGGGTAATCCGACACCCTCTTCTGACCTCCACAGCATTGCATGACACAGGTACACCTACCTACATGCAGACAGTACACTCATACATATAAAATAATAAATTAAAAAATAAAAATAAACAATGAAAAAATAAATATAAAAAATAGTAAATAAAATATTTTCAAAAGAATAGGACCTACATCTAAACAAGTCTATTACTGTTAGAGGTAAAGGAATTTTTGAATAAAAATGTGAGAATTGGGAAATAAATTTCACTCATATCATTAGTCATAAGAAAAAAAAGTATTCTCCTAGTATATAAATCTGACCCATTGACCATGTGGAAAATTAAAATAATGAGTCCATAATTTCTGTTCAAATGAAATGAAAAGTTGAAGAGAAGAAGGAAAGAAGAAAGGAAGAAAGAAGGAAGGACGGAAGAACAAAGAATAAAGGGAAAAAGGAAGGAATGAAGAGAAGACAAAAGGAAAGAAGGAAGGAAAAAGAAAAGAAGGATAGAAAGGAGAGAACATGGGGGACTGGAGAGATGGCCTAGCGGTTAAGAGCGCAAACCGCTCTTACAGAGGCCCTGAGTTCAATCCCCAGCACCCACATGGCGACGAAGAACTGTCTGAAACTCCAATTCCAGGAGAACTCCAGTTCCAGGGGAATCCGAGACCGTCTTCTGACCTCCGCAGCATTGCATGACATGGGTGCACAAACCTGTATGCAGACAGTACATTCACACACATACAGAAATAAATAAAAAATTTAAAAATATATTAAAAAAAGAAAGGAGAGAACATTATCTTGTAAATATTCTTGTGAAATAAATAAATATCCAACCACATGTAACAAAATAATGATAAATATATCAAAACAAATACTATTTTAGTGTTCTCATTAATGGGTACTAAGTGTCTGTGACCATTTCTGTTTACATTTCACATTCTGCTAAACTTACCATTATTCTTTACAATAAATCTCATACTATTGCATACCTTATTATAAAAGGTGTTGAATATTTTCCTATGATTTCCTCTTACCAAATTACTACAAAAATATGCAACCACTCCCCTCACCTGTGCTTTATTGTTTTGGAGATTCTTTTCCACCGAAATTTATGTTTATTTGTTTTAATTTCTTAAAGATATTTTTGGGATTTTTTTTCAAATTGTTACTTTCATTGAAAACTAAAATGTGCATATTTTATGGGTTACAATATGATACTCAACTATTTCTCATGTATAATGGTCAACTGATGTGGGGCCCTATATGACATCTGGCTGAGTAATAGGGAGCAGGCTTTTGCCCTTATTACCTGAAAAAGGCCTGGGGTTCCGGCTTGCCCCTGCTTGAGGATGGGCAATCAACTCCCACCCCCTTGAGTACAAGTCACATTCCTGCCACTTCTAAGAGCACATCTTGGTTTCAGAAACCAACTGGAACTTCTGTTGGCTAGCATAAGGCTTTTGTAGAAAGTGCACTGTACACTCTTCCTGCACTTCCCACTCACATCCTGCTTCAAGCCCGCCAGAAATTACTATATAAGACCCTAATCTCCTCCTGCAAATCCTTTTTCTTCCCCTCCATCCCCCCAGCCCAGCTTGCTAGCGAGTGGCCAGTGAACCGTAGTGACACCCAGGAAATCCACTGCTCCACAAACTGATAGCAATAATCACTTCTTTTTTTCTCAGGGATGAATCATTTCTATTATATTTTTGGCATTTGTTTGGTTCCAGTTATTTTGAAATATGGCACAAATCATTATAAACAGTAGTTCCCCCACTGTGTTATGGAAAACTGTAACTACTTTCTCCTGTCTATATATGTTGGTACTCCTTAAACAAATGGCAAGTTAATAAAATCCTCCAATTCAAGTGATGTGTGTATATATATGTATGTATGTATGTATTTATGTAGGTATTTATGTATATATACTGTAGCAATACAAGTTGGAGAGAACAACAACAAAAGAACTGAAAAAAACTCTGGAAAGACTCAGAAAAAGATGCAGGACATGTATGGCACAGTGCAGGGACTCAGGTGGGATGGGGGGCATGGAAAGGGAAGTGACTCTAGATTCAATTGAGAAATGATGTATGACCTATGGAAAAAGTTTAATAACAATAAAAAATAAAAAATTAATAATCATAAAATCTTCTTAAAAGGAGACATGTATAGCACCTAAACAAATAAAAATATTGTTCTAGTTTGTCTTCCATTGGTGTGACAAAACACTCTGACCAAGACCAACTTGGGGAGGAAAGGGTTTATTCAGCTTACATCTCCTGGGTCACAGTTCATCACTTAGGGAGCCCAAGGCAGGAACTCAGGGCAGGAACCTGGAGGCAGGAGCTGAAGCACAGGCCATGGAGGAATGCTGTTCACTGGCTTGCTCTCCTGGCTCATGCCTAGCCTGCCTTCTTATACGGTACACAACAACCTGCCCAGGATAGCACCACTCATTGTGGGCTGGGCCCTCCCACAGTGCTTGAAAATCAAGACAATCCTCTACAGATGTGGCCACAGGCCAATCCAATGGAGCCAATTCCTCAATTGAGGCTCCCTCAACCCAGGTGTGTCAAGTTGACATTAAAGCTATCCAGCACAGATATGTAAGACCAAAAAGGAAATAAAACAAAAATCCAACAAAAAAAAAGGCAAGTTAATGGCTTATTTCTGCCCCTCTTTCTCTGCTTTATTCAGTTACTGGTGATGATTAAGCCATTGTGGTCTTCTAAAACATCAATATGATACTTGTCTTTCTGCACGTAGATATTTCACTTAACAAAATGATCTTCAATTCTATTTATTTTGCCACAAATAACAATATTGTGTATTTATTGCCAAATAGTCTACACATATGATTTACATATGTGCATGTATATTCTTCATCTAGTTAAGTGTTGATGAATACATTGGCTGATTCAATAATCAAGTGTCTTGATTATTTTTAGTTTTGAGCAATACATACTGTTTTCAGTAGAGACTCTACTGTGTTCCCACAACAGTGTATAAAGTTCTCCTTTCTATACACCGTTCACAGTAAATTTGATGTCTTTGCTTCTGGATAACTGATGTTGTTACTAGTGTAAAATGATGGCTCATTGTGGTTTTGTCTTCTGTATCCTTGACAATTTGATATTGAGCAATTTTTCACATAGCTGTTGATTATCAGAATATCTGATTTTGTCTATCTTCAACAGATATTTTAAATGTTAAGTTTTTGAATTTTTCATATATGATGGTTATCTTTGTCATATGAACAGTTTAAAAGTATTTCTGCCTTTTTGTAGATTGTCTCTTCACTCTATAACCCCTTTCCTAGCTTTGTTTCTCTTGCATGTGCTTCAGAGATCATCAAAACTTTTCATGAATTCTCCTAAGATTCTTTCTGTTTCCTTGCTGTGATAGTTGATATAGTTCTTTGAATTATTTTGGTTTGATTTTTGTCTATAAGGAGAGATAGCAATTAAATTTCATCCTACAGTTTTGTAAGCAGAGTTTACTGAAGAGTGCACAGTCATATATATATATATATATATATATTTATTTATCATATATATATTTATCATATATATTTATCATATATATATTTATCATATATATTTATCATATATATATTTATCATATATATATTTATCATATATAGATTTATCATATATAGATTTCTTGGATATTGTGGTGATTGTGCTGTTCCATGAAAATGTGTGGGGGGGGGCTGGAGAGATAGCCTAGCGGTTAAGAGTGCCGACTGCTCTTGCAGAGGACCTGGGTTCAATCCCCAGCACCCACATGGTGGCTGAGAACCATCTGTAACTCCAATTCCAGGAGAACTCCAGTTCCAGGGGAATCCAAGACCCTCTTCTGACCTCCGTGGCATTGCACGACACGGGTGCACAAACCTACATGCAGAGAGTACACTCATACACATACAAAAATATATAAAATTTAAAAAAATTTTAAAATTAAAAAAAATTGAAAATGTGATAGACCCACATTCTTTTGTATTCTATAATTTCTTTCACCATTGCTTTATTATTTTTCATTCTGACTTGAGTACCTAAGCATACTTTCAAAGGATAATACCTTTTGCAGTATATGTAAAAGGGACATGTTGCTTAATTTGTTTTCAGCAAGTCTATCATTAATACTTATTTTTTAATATTGATTTTGTACCCTGCAACTATAGTGAATTGAGTTATCATTCATTCCAGCACATTTCCAATGGAATTTTGATGGTTTTCTATTAATTAAACCATGCCTATGCACACCCCTGAATAACTGATGTCTTCTTGACATTTAATATGAATATCCTGTATTTCTTTTTTTTACCTTATTTTTCTTACTATGATATCCAATATAAAGTTGAGTAACAGGGATGACAATGGAAATCGTCTTGATCCATATCTTGGAAAAACCATTTTTGGATTTTACTTTTTTGGTATGGTACTGCATATGTTCATATAGGGCTTTTAGTATACTGGGGTTTGAATAATATCAAATAATTTCATGCAACTTTTGGGATCACTTGATTTTTAGGTTCAATCAAATAATCAGATATATTTATTTGATTTGTAGATGTAAAATTTTCATTGTGCTCTTGAGATAAATCCAAGAGTGTGTGTGTGTGTGAGAGAGAGAGAGAGAGAGAGAGAGAGAGAGAGACTTTTGATATTTTGTTCATTCTTTCCACCAAGTGGGAAAGTTGAACTTGGATCATAAGCCACTTTAGTCGGTGCTTTAAATCTACCCCATACATGACGTTTTTATTATCATTATTTAAATAAATTAGGGGGTTACATCATATTAATTGACACCATGAGAAAAAATTTATTGCTTGTTTTCAAAGTTTTCTGTATTTTCAATATTTGTAGTAATTACAGTAAGAATACAACTTGTGAATCTTTAAAAATATCAAGCCCTTCTTTTTAAAATAGTTGTATATAATATTTTATAAATTAGTTATATAATACATAATAACTATTTTAATATTTTAAAAGAAGGCCTTGATTTTTGTTAAAGATTCACAAGCTGTATTGTCAAATAATGGGAGCCTCCAGAGTCTGTATCCCTTGATAGGACTCCTATATTAACCCCCAGCCACACCCGGCTCAGGGATCACTGTAGAAGAGGCGCCAGAAAGATCTTAAGGGCCAGGGCTGGTGCATGAAGGGAGGGAGCAGAGACTTCGAGACTACTGGAAGCGTTCACACACAAACTTGTGGCAAAGTTGGCATGTGGCACGGGACCCATGCCAACTCAGACAAGGTCTCAGAATGGAGCAAGAGAAATAGGTGGGGGACTGGCCCTTGACTGAGAACTACTGGAGACTGATTGTTGCTGGAGGAGAAAGAATATGCTTTACTTAAGATTTCTAGATGTGCTGACTAGACTCCAGTGGATTAATGTGCACAGAAGGACATATGGGATCAAAAGCTTGACTGGATAGGCCTTAACTTGTATTATGTGATGCATGAATTCTGATGAGGGGGTTGAAACATGTAGGGGGTAAGTTTGATTAGGAACCATTGTACAAATGCCCAATAGAAAAATTACAAAAATATTTTCGTTTTATAATGTATGAATGCATTGCCTGCAGGCATACATGCCATGTAATGCCTGCAGAGGTCAAAAAAAGGCTCGGATCTTCTGGAATATGGACGGTTGTTAGTTAGCAGGTGGGTTCTGGGAAACAAACCTGGGTTCTCTGTAAGAATATTCACTGCTCTTAACCACTGAGCCATCTCTCCTGTCCCTCAATGCCTTCTTTTTTTTTCTTTTGGTCTTTTCAAGACAGGGTCTCCCTATAACCTCAGCTAGCCTGGAACGCACTCTGTAGACCAGGCTGGCCTTGAACTCACAAAGATCCGCCTGCCTCTGCCTCCCAAGTGTTAGGATTAAAGGCGTGCGCCACCACGTTCTCAATGCCTTCTTTACAATATATGATATACTATACGTTTTCTTGGGTGTTCTATGTTCATGAGGTAAGCTAAAGCAAAAGTTTTGACTTTCTAATTTAGATTAACTACATTTGTAAAATGGAATTATTAATTATATATAGGTATTCTATTTCTTACAAAAAAATTTCCATTAGCTGTTCTTTATGGTGTATAAGTTAGTAAGCCCAATTATTACCTTTGTATTTTTACTGCATCATTAGTAGTTTTGTTTTATAAGTTTTGTGTTAGTGTGGTGCATAGATATCAATATATTCCAAAAACAATGGTTTTTGATGGTTTTATTACTATAAATATGTATTGGGAGGCAGAGGCAGGTGGATCTCTGTGAGTACAAGACCAGCCTGATCTACAGAGGGAGTTCCAGGCTAGCTGAGAATAAAGGGAGACCCTGACTCAAAAAGACCAAAATAATAATAATAATAATAATAATAATAATAATAATAATAAATAAAGTATGCAGTGTAATGATTTACTATTTGTACAAGTAAGTTCATTACCAAAATCAAATTTGTTAACCCACATCAATTTGTAATCACCTGCATTTGAGATTGAGTATATCCAGCATGCAATATGACATTATTAACTATTGCCATCTTTCTGTACAGCATAGCCTTAAAATTTATTCATCGCGTAGGTGAAAGTTTATCCCTTAGGTCAACCTCTCCCCATTCCCTTCTTAATAGCCTTGGACATTTCTTGTTGAGTCCAACATCTGTCAGTTCTACTTTATCTACACCAGACACAACTGTGAAAATGCAGTATTTTCCTGTCTTTACCTAGCTTACTGACTGAGCATAATGTATTTATTTACAGTTTGCTCATTTTATGACTAAACAGTATTCCATACATTTTATTTATGCAATCATCTCCTTACAGAAACAGGCCATTTCCATGTCTTCTCTATTTTAGATAAGGCTGCAATCTATGTACAGATACAGATATCTCTTTAAGATACTGATTTCATTTCTATTAGTATTTACCCAGAGGCAGGGTTGCTGTATCATGTGATTGTTCTACTTTTCCTGTGTGCAGAACTGCTCCACTTTTTTCCAATAAGTGCCATACCAGTTTATATTCCTGTCAATAACCTGTAGTACTTTTCTTTCCTATACATTCTATATAAGATTTAGAATCTATTTCCATTCTGACAGATAATAGCATTTAATTGCTTAGACTTACATTTCCCTAGTTACTGGAGGTGTTGGGCACCTTTTGTGTATTGTATACTTGTTTGCCACTCATGTCTTCTTTGTACAAATGTGAGAAGAATAAAACAAACACCTCATTAGGAAAGGGCAAAGAGTCCTATGCCCTTTCCTAATGAGGTGTTTGTTTTATTCTTCTCAGTTCTGTGAGTTCTTATATGCTTTGTATATTAATATCTTAGCAGATATTTGGCTTTGAAATACATTCTCATTTCTTCATATTACCTGTTAATTGTGTTGATCATTTCCCTGGCATCCATAAGGAGGGTTTTGGTGTTTGTTTATAGTTTGACAATCTCACTTTTGGGGAGAGGGGCTTTCGTCTGTATGTTTTTATAAAATATTCATGTTTTGCATATTTCATAAATCATTTCTCAATCCAATTTAGAAGCATTCCTCTTTCTATGCCCCCATCCCACCCCAGGTCATACATTCTGCCATACATGCCTTGCATGTTTTTCTCAGTCTTTTTGAAGTTTTATTCTACTGAGGTTTATTGTTTGGGGCAGAAGTTAACTGTTTCAGTCAGTTCTTTGACCCAGTCCTTTTTAATTTTTTTTCTTTACGTGTATGAGTATATTGCCTGCATGTGTGTTAAGTGTATCCATGTTGTGCAGTGCTTGTGGAGTTCAGAAGAGGGTGTCAGATCACCTGGAACTGGTGTTAGAGATGGTTGTTAGCCACCATGTGGGTGTTGGGAATTGAACCCAGATCCTCTTCAAAAGCAGTCAGTGTTCTTAACAACTGAGCCATCTCTTGTAAAATATATTACCAAACAGAAGAAAAAATTAGCCAAGACCCATATGAAATAGCTTTATGTTTGTCTCAGGAGTTCCACAGCTTATGCCTTACATTTAAGTCTTTAATTCATTTCAAATCAATTGTAGTGTATGATATGTGATGAAGTTCAGTTCCCTTCTCTCATATTAATATCTATTTTCCCTCCCTATTTACTGCAGAGACTCCTTTTCTTACTGTGTGATCTTTACCTCCTTGTCAAAGATTACTAGTCTTAGTAGACTAAATAAGGGTTCCAAGACTCTTATTTAATCTATTAGTTTTAAGACTCTTTACATTAATCTGTGTATCTCTCTTTTTTATTTTCTTGAGAATTTCATATATGAGTATTTCAACCACTCCCTCTCCCCTTCCAAAATCTCCAAAGTCATATTCCCTCACAAATTCATGACCTCCTCTTCTTTAATGACTACATACATACATGCATATATGTATATATGTATTTATGTATATATATAGCATATTGGGTCTATCTAGTGTTGTTCTTATGTATGTTTCACTCTTTTTAAATTAATTAATTTAAAAATAATAAAAAATTAATTAATTAATTTTTATTTTATATATATGAATGTATTGTTTGCATGTGCACTCATGGCCTGTGATGCCTATGGAGGACAGAAGAAGGCTTCAGATCCCCTGGAACTGGAGTTTCAGTTGATTGTGGCCTCCATGTTGGTGCTGGGATTCTATCCTGGGTCTTTTGCAAGAACAGCCAGTCCTCTTAACTGGTGAACCATTTCTTTAGCCCTACGTGTTTCTCTTTCACGGAGCTCTTTTATGCTGATATCATGTGTTGCTTAATAACAATTTGTAGTAGAATCTGAAAGTAAGAGTGTGGAGCCTGCGGGTTGGTTCTCCATCACCTTCCTTTAGTAATTTTAGATCTATTGTGATACCATTCAATTTTAAATTGTTTTCTCTATTTCTTCCAAATGCCATTGTATTTGTTTGAGGTTACATTGAATCTGAAAGTTTCCTTAGACATTACAGGTATTTTTAGAATATTGGGTTAGCTCCTACTCATGAACACAGGATATATTTTACGTTATTTCTGTCTTCATCATTTTCTTTCACTGTGCCTTATAGTTGTATAGATCTCTGACTTCCTTAACCTCATACACAAGTATATCATCTGTGATTATATGGGAAATCATATTCTTGGGTTCATTCCTTTTTGATGTTTTTGTTTAAATGGGTTTTTGTAAATTATGATATTTAGCTTTTTACTTACATACGTTATTGAAGTTATCTGTTTTAATGGTTCTTTTTTTTCAGTTGACTCTTCAGTATTTTCTATAAACAAGATATTATTTTCTGCAAACATAAATTGTCTTCTCCCATTGTGATTCAAGTTTCTTTGTAATATTGCTTGATCCTGATTGTGCTACCTAGACCTTTGAGTGGAATGTTGAATAGCATGTTGAAGGTAGCCATTCTATTCCTTGCCTTAAACCATGAGTTCTTAGCTTTTACTGTCACTATGATGGACACTGGATTTGAAACAAATCATCCATTCAGGACCTATCAGTTGATATCAGTTTATCAAAATGTTTTCTAATTGTGATGACTTTTTCAATCCTTTTCTCTATTTCTCAATATAATATTTAAATATTCTTCGCTAGTATCATATACTACTCTTACGTATATGCATACATCTAGTGACAAATCAACCTAATCATGGATGACCTTTAAATTTGCTCTTGATTTTACTTTGATAGTACATTATTGATATTTAGACTCATTTTAAACAGAAACACTCACCAGCTTCCTTTTAAAAACTATAGATAATATGTACTAATATGCACACATTTTGTGTTTTTTTTAAATACCATTTTTTCTTTTACAACTACTTTAAACTCACTTATATTCATTCATATAACTAAGACAGTTGATCTAAGTTGTCAAATTATTTTGTTATATAATATAATGTGGTCGGTTTATTTTATGATTTTTAGAATTCAGATCTTCTTGCATTTTATTTTATTTTCTCTAATGGTTAGCGTTATAGTGTTTTATTTGGTCCTTTGTCTTTAAAAGCTGTTGATTTATAACATGCCATTGATTTACAATAAAAATGTAAACAAATGCTATTGAAGTGTTTTTCACTGTGGGCACTTCCAGATTCAATACTTAACTTTAAAAAAATATATTATTTTATATTTTATTTTATGTGTTTGAGTGTATTGCCTGCATGTATGTAAGTGCACCTATGTAATTCAATGCCCACAGAGATCAGAAGAGGACATCAGATCCTGTGGAGCTGGAGTTACAGATGGTTGTTAGGTGCCATGTGAGAGCTGGGAACTGAAACCGGGTCCTCTGCAAGAGCAGCCTTCCTCTTATTTTTTACCCAACTTTCCCTCCCTTCAATACTTAATTTTTTTAATGTCATTTATTTTCTCTGAATATATAACTTTAAAATATATCAATTTTCAGCATTTAAAGCTCAAAAAAAAAGCTTATTTAAATTTGGGGGGATCTTTTTGAGGCAGGGCCTCCCTGTAGCCTCAGCTGTCCTGGAACTCACTCTGTGGACCAGGGTGGCATTGAACTCACAGAGATCCACCTGCCTCTGCCTCCCAAGTGCTAGGATTAAAGGCATGCACCACCCATCTCAATTTCAAGGATAGGCACCAACTTAAGGTGAAGGGATGGAAAAAATATTCCAAGCAAATGGTACCAAAAAGAAAGCAGGTGTCGCTATTCTAATATCAGACAAAATAAACTTCAAAGCAAAAGAAATCAAAAGAGACAAATGGGGCCATTACATCTTTATTAAAGGAACAATTGACGATGAAGATCTCACAATATATATGCACCAAATGCCGGTGCACCAAACTTTATAAAGACAATTCTTCAGGACCTCAAGACACAGATTAACCCTAGCACACTAATAGTAGAGGACTTCAATACCCCACTAAGTCCTTTAGACAGATCAATAGGACAAAGAATAAAAAAAGAGCCATCGGAACTAAATCATACAATACTCCAAATGGACCTCATGGACATCTATCGAATATTTCACCCAAACACCAGAGAATACACTTTCTACTCAGCACCTCACAGAACATTCTCCAAAATAGACCATATACTGGGACACAGGAAAAACTCAACAAATACAAAAAGATTGAAATAATCTCATGCATTCTATCAGACCACAGTGCAGTAAAGCTCAATATCAACACCACAATAAACCCTACAACCTACGAGAACACATGGAGACTAAACAACGCTCTCCTGAATAATGAATGGGTCAAGGAAGAAATAAAGAAATAAAAACGTTCCTGGAACTGAATGACAATGATAATACAACACAGCAAAACCTATGGGACAGTTTAAAAGTAGTCCTAAGAGGGAAGTTTATAGCTCTAAGAGCCTACATAAAAAAAAAAAAATAAAAACAACAAAAAAAAAAAAAACAGAAGCAGACACAAAGTTGAATGATCTAACACTGCAGCCTAAAAAATACTTGAGAGACACCAACAACAAATGAAGCCTAAACCAGAGACAAGAAGAATAACAAAAACAGAATCGCCAGAGATCCATGAAATAGAAACCAAAGAACAAACATACAAAAAAAAAATCAATAATCCAAAAGTGGTCTTTGAGACGACTAAACAACGATAGACAGAACTACAAGTCAATATAATTCTGTGATGAAAGAGGAAAACAAAAACACAACAGTACAATGTAAAGCATCAGACAATCATATGGGAATACTTCAAAAACCTATACTTACTAATGTGAAACCGAAGAAATGCGATGAATATCTGAAATCCTGGGCACTCACCAAAGTTCAACCAAAAGAGACGCAGTTAACCTTAATAGGACACATAATACATGAAGAAATTGAAGACAAATTAAGTAGCCTCACAACCCAAAACATGCCCAGGCCCAGGACATGTTTCATGAGCAGGAATCTATTAAAACAATATTAAAAAAAGACTTACAAACATTACTACTCATTAGTTGTTTTAGAAGGATATGATTGGAGGGAGTTCTACCAGTCCATCTATGAAGCAGCTCACGTCTACTTACAAAACCAGTAAAGATACAACAAAAAAAGGAGACTAGGGACCATCTCCCTATGCAAACACAATGAACCAAATTCTAAACGGATACTCGAAATCACATACGACTCACATCAGAACGATCATCCATCATGACCAAGTTGGATCATACCAGAGAGGTTAGGGATGCTAACATACAAAAATTAATACATACATCAAGCTATAAATGGACTGAAAGACAAAAACCCACACCATCATCTCAATTGGATGTGGAAAGCCTTTGAAAAATCAAAATCACTTCATGTTTAAAGTCCTAGAGGGAATTGGACTGGAGGGATCATTCCTCAAATGTAATCAAAGCCAATCCCAGGAAACCCACAGCCAATATCATCCTAAATGGGGAAATGATCAGAAAATTCCCCTTAATGTTAGGACTCGGCAAGGTTGTCCCCTGTCCACCACTCCTTTTCCAACACTAGTGCTTGAAACCTTATAGGGCAAAATAAGGCAAAGACAAAGGAAATTAATGATTCTAAATTGGAAAAGACGGAGTCAAGCTATCCCTTTTGACTAGATATATTTGAATTGTTACCTAAGAACACCAAGAAACTCCACCAGAAAACTCCTGAGAAACGTTAACGTATTCAGTCAAAGTGGCAGGATACCAAAATAAATCTAGAATAAATCAGTAGCTTTATTTTACACCCAACAACAAGCAACTGAGAAGGAATACAGGAGACCTTCCCACTTCACTATCAGCCTCAAAAAAATGAAATACTAGGAACAAACCCTAAACCAAGACACCACAGGACTCCTCTACAACAACAATTTTAAGCCCATGAAGAAGGAAATTGAGGAAGAATCAGAAGATGGGGTGAACCCAAACCTCCCATGCTTCATAGTATTGGGAAATAAATATAGTAAAAACTGTCCATTCTACCCAAATCGTTACAGGATTTAATGCAATCCCATTAAGAATCCCAAGAGCTTCTTCACAAGCTTGGGCAAACACAAATCCTCATTTCATTTGGAAAAAACGAAGCTCACCCCGAACAGCACAAAGCAGCCCTGGGCAGAAAAATAGCTATAACAGGGGGGACGCTCTACCAGACATCAAAACTATACTACGGGCTATAGTCATAAAAAACAGCTTGTACTGGCACAAAAACTGACTAGTTGACCCATGGAATAAAACTGCAGATTCCCAACCTGAGCACATACAATTCAGCCACTCATATTCTGAACGGGGGCCACAGAATACCAACAAGGAGAAAGAAAATAGTATCTCAGGTAAGATGTGTTGGCCAAAACTGGATCACCACCTGTAGAAGATGAAATTACAAACCCCTACCTCTCAGCCCTGTACAAAAAGTCAATCCCAGATGGATCAAAGACCTCACCGTGAACCCAAAACTCTGCGAGGGATTAGAAGAAAACATTGGCATCAGCCTACCGAACCATAGGGTAGACGAAGCGACTTCTAATCAGACCCAGCAGCTTGCACACGAAATAAGATCGACAATGACAACATGGGACCTCATTAAACTCAAAATTCTGTACCATCAAACAGAAACAAAAACAGGGGGGAAGTGCAGAGAAAAACCCACGAGAGGGAGGAAACCTTCACTGCAGGATACATCTGACAAAGCATTAATTTCCAGAGTATACAAGCTACTTAAAAAACAAAGAAGAAAAAAAAAAAAAGAAAAAAACAAATGAATCACTCAGAAGATGGAGCAAAGAACTGAATAGAGACTTCACAGAGGAGGAATTAGAGACGGCTGAGAAACATCTTAAAAACTGTTCAACGTCACTAATAATTAGGGAAATGCAAACTAAGACTACTCTAAGATATCATCTCACTCTGATAAGACTGGCCAGGATCAAGAAAACAAATGATGCCAAGTGCTGGAGAGGTTGTGGGGAAAGGGGAACACTCGTCCATTGTTGGTGGGAATGTAAACTTGTACAGCCACTATGGAAAGCAGTGTGGAGAAACCTTGAAGACTCAAAATGAGCTTGCCATTTGACCCAGTCATACCACTCCTGGGTATATACCCACAAGACTCATCTTACTGCAGAAATACATGCACAGCTATATTTATTGCAGCTCTGTTCACAATAGCAAAAAACTGGAACCAACCCAAATGCCCCTCAACTGACAAGTGGATAGAGAAAATGTGGTACATGTACACAATGGAGTTCTATGCAGCAGTAAAGAAAGACAACATCATGAACTTTGCAAGTAAAGGGATGGAGCTAGAAGATATTATATTAAGTGAAGTAACACAGTCTCAGAAAAGCAAAGGACAAATGATATCCCTTATCTATGGATGCTAGTGCCAATAACCCAGTTGTAAATACTTCTTGTGGAGAGGGATGTATATTAAAAGAACAACAACAGAAAGACTGCATCAGAAAACTGACTGAAATGGTGAATAGGGAGGGGTGGGAGGGGCGGGAGAGGGACATGGGTCTATATTCGATTAATGTATATTTAATTGACATGAGTTCAACAAGTATCCAACTTTTCCAGACTCTGTCTACAGGTTACATGGTATTTTAGGACTTAGTAAAAGTAAATATGTATATATTAAACAACATTGGTTTAAATGTTTGGATAAAAATGGTAATGCATCTGAGTTAATTGGAAGTATAAGTTGTTATTGTCCACATTAGTTTTACTTAAAATCTGTATAACAATAACTTTGGGATTGGCACATACAAATGTTCTCTATAATTTTTCTGTTGTACAGTAGAATCATCTTGTAGCATCCTCTTTTTACCTGTAGGATGATTTAACTTAAGGAATTAAGTTTGATTCCCAAGTTAATGACATACAGTCACCCAAAACAGCTTGGGTGAATTTGATGAAATCTGTGCCTTGATACCTGCCTATAGGCATGTGTACTACAACTGTCTTTTTGACACTCATGGGTCAAAAAATAAAAACCTATAATGAAAAGGGGGGATACAGATATATATGAAACCTTTTTGTCCAAAACTTTGCTATTTAAATCTTAAAACTAACTACGGGAAAAGATTTATATGTTTCCACAGGTCAAAATGTCACCAACTTAACTGCTGAGAAAGAAAAGATACAGTTTTGCATTGTGTAGGATGTACCAGGAAGTGCCAGCAGAAATGTTGGCCCATCTGAACATTGAACGGAAGAAAAGCCTCAGACTGCTACAGGCATCAAACCCCTCTGTGGATCCTACTTGTAACAACTATTTATAATGAATCCTAACGAAACTTACCTTCTAGGTGCCACAAAAGTTTAATACCAGAGACTCTCTTATCTCCCCTTCATAGAACAAGGAGGAATATGATGATGATGAGGTTGTTCTCTAACTGTAAATTGGAGCCAACCATTATAGAGGTAATCTCTTATAAAACCTGTAAAACTGCCTTCTTTAACTGACAAATAGACATAGGAACTGTGAAAAGGATTATTCTCTATTCAGAACCAAATATAATACTAAAGACTCCTTAAGCTGTGCATTTAAGCAAAATATATTAATACAGAAGAGCTCTGCTATCAGCAATGGATTATTCTACCAAGGAGATGTTGGCCAGGGGATCCAAGCCCTCCCCCCCCAAAAGGTAAAGGCTTCTTGCCTGTAAACTGGGATACCTGCAAGAAGAGAGATGATAAGGCCCTGCTGTTGAAGACCTGACATAAGCATGGGAAAGATGGATTGAGACCACACTTGCAATTGTACAGTTGGTCTCTGGAATTCCAGAGAGTGTTACCAAAGGCCACTAAACCAATAAAGCAAATATAGGTCTCCTAGAGTCAAGTAATACTCCATCAGCACCAGCTACACCTCACCTGCCTGGAAATACTGTGCAGCAGTGACAGGCATATGGCTGTCACTGATATACAGCCATATGCCTGTATATCCCAAATCTAATTGGCTATTAGCTCTCTCCTTGGAGGAATAACTCATGGCTGATGCCAAAAGCTTAAATCCTCTAGTGGTTAGGAGATGTTATAAACCACAGTAAGATCCTGGCATATTTTACAGAAAAAACGTAATTCATGGATTAACATACCATCCAAACATCTGTGTATATACCAAAGTAACCTACCATAACAATTAGTACTGTTTACCTATAAATCTAATTGCTTGTGCTTCATTAGTAGGATTGAAATGTTATTCCTGGACAAACTGTCAGCCCATGAAAGGAAACAGCCAGAATTGACCAGAGTCCAAGACAACAGCTCCAGAGTAAGTAGACTGTTTTGCTACAGTTTTGCTTCTCGTCTACCTGTGCCCCTTTTCTAGCCTAAGGAACAATCTGCGGAAGAGGGGGCGTGGTAGAATGTAAGGGCTGCGATTGGGGTGAATGGTGAAACTGGGTGAATGGTGAAACTACAGCAATATAGTCTGGACACTCATTTGATCAACTTGATTGAACATACAAGCCCCCCACAGCTGGATGATGGGACCTATGGGCTGGTTGGATTTGGGCACAACTTCTTGCAAATTGGTTTTACATGAAGGATGCTTGTACTCATAAATTATTACTTATTGTTAAAAAATGAAAAAAAAAGAAGTAATAGAAAAACATAAAGGCATGCACCACCATGCCTGGCCCCTTGAATTTTTATTTATTTATTTATTTATTTATTTATTTATTTATTTATTTATTTTTATCAGTATGAGTGTATTGCCTGTATGGGTGTAGATATATCCATATCATGTAGTGACAGCAGAGGGCATGGGTTCCCATGGAACTGGAGTTATGGATAGTTGTTAGCTACTGGGTGCTGGTATTCAAACCCAGGTCTTCAAGAACAGCCAGTGCTCTTAACTGCTATGCCATCTCATCAGCCCCAACTAACTTATTTGAAATTTATAGCTTACCACTTTCTTTATATTTGATTATAGTTTGCTTAGTGCATATATTACTAAATCATACTATATCATCTTTACCCCTTTGATCTAGTACTAATAGTATATTTTCTTCTATCAATGATCAGTAATGGACCATATGGTGACACATCATTTGACAATTTCAGTTATATAAAACATTATTAGAGGTTTAAGAAGATAGCTCAGTGTGGGAGCTCTTACCAGGCAAGTGAGAGGAACAAAGGTGAGATTTCATGAACCTACAGTGATGATGGATATGTACGGTGGCCCTCCTGGTGGCTATTCCATCTGTGTAAGGTGGAGTGATGAGATTTACCGGAACAAGGTGACAAGAGGGACAGCCACAGTGGGGAGCACTGTGTTTGACTGAGAGACAGGCCTCAACTGATAAAGGAGACGATGGATTCTTGATGTTTGGCCTCCACATGTACTCATGCCCATGTGTTCAAATACCCTACATACATGTAAACATGCATACACATGAAAAGCAATTAAAAATCCTTTATTATGAATTATATTTATTCTTTAGAAATGTTCTAATTAATTTACAAATTGTTTGGATATCTTGCAGATACAATTATTTCATATGATACTGTAGATCATATGTTAAATTGTCAATCCTTTGTATCAGTTTTTTCCTTTGAAAATTTTAATATTCATTGCAACCATGTTTTGTCAAGTTCTGTTCTGACATGTGGCGGGATTAACATTTTTGTTAAGTCATTCTGCACTTGTGATATCTTTTTTGATAACTATTTTTCCCTTCTCTTATGTTTAAATGTAATACTTTCTCCTAGAATAGTTATTTTTTTCTACTTTTGACAATTGTAAATTGATTTCCAAAATGTAACAGAGTGTTGATATAGACACAAATCCTTAATTCAAATAACATCCTATGAATTATATATTTTGCTATTTATTTTGTTTCAATTGTAACTAGAACTCTAAATATGTATCTGTTCGCCTTTCCTAGTCTTGTAAACAGATTACCTCAATTCTTTTTTAAACATTTTAATCTCATGTCTACTTGTTTCTTGAGATTTGTCCCTTTCTAGTCGTATGAATTTACCCATGTCTGTAATACATTTTCTGCATCTTGACTTCTAAACTACAGCTTTTATTTTCTATTTATTTTTCAAGCTCTACCACTTCTAATCTTCTCATTCAACCATCATCTTTCTGACATTGGACATCCTTTGTTCATTTTGTACAGAATTTTTAAACATTTATAATTTCTTATAATATTAAATATTTGTTCCATATAGATATGTGCCCCTTTGCCTACCCTGTGCTAGTTAACTTTGGGTACATATTCATGTTGTTTTCCTCTTTCTATCAGCATATTCAGTGTAATTCATTTGCATTAAAACTCTTCCAATTATGTTTAAATGAAATATGTTATTTTTCTTTTTCTTCCTGACATAAATAAATATTTTATTTCATTTTTTAACAATAAGTAATAAGTTATGAGTACAAGCATCCTTCATGTAAAACCAATTTGCAAGCAGCTATGTCCAAACCCACACAGTCCAAGGCTCCCACCATCCAGCTGGAGGGGCTTATATGTACAATCATGTTGATCAAATAAATGTCCAGACTACGTTCCTGTTGTTTCACCATTCACCCCAATCGCAGCCCTTACATTCTACCATGCCCCCTCTTCCACAAATTGCTCCCTAGGCTTAGAAAAGGAGCACAGGTGGATGAGAAGCAAAACAGTCTACTTTCTCTGGAGATGTCGTTTTGGACTCTGATCAGTTCTGGCTGTTTCCTTTTATGGGGTGACAGTTTGTCCAGGAATAACCTTTCAATCCTACTAATGAAGCACAAGCAATTGGATATATAGGTATTTAAACACTACTAATTATTATGGTAGGTTACTTTGGTATAGACACAGATGTTTGGATGGTATGCTAATCCATGAATTATATTTTTTCTGTAAAAGATGACAAGGTCTTACTGTGGCTTATAAGTTCTCCTAACCACTAGAGGATGTAAGCTTGTGGCATCAGCCATGAGTTATTCCTCCAAGGAGAGAGCTAATAGCCAATTAGATTTGGGATATACAGACATATGGCTGCCACTGCTGCACAATATTTCCAAGCAGGTGAGGTGTAGCTGGTGCTGACGGAGGAGTCTTGCTTGACTCAAGGAGACCAATTTTTGCTTTATTGGTTTAGTGGCCTTTGGTAACACTCTCTGGTATTCCAGAGACCAACTGTCCACTTGCAAGTGCAGTCTCAATACATCTTTCCAATGCTAGCATCAGGTCTTCGACAGCAGGGCCTTACTGCCTCTCTTCTTGCAGGTATCCCAGTTTACAGGCAAGAAGCCTTTATCTTTTGGGGGGTGGGTGTTGGATCCCCTGGCCAACATCTCCTTGGCAGAATAATCCATTGCTGATATCAGAGCTCTCCTGTATTAATATATTTTGCTTAAATGCACAGCTTAAAAAGACTTTAGTATATATTTGGTTCTGAATAGAGAATAATCCTTTTCACATTTCCTATGTCTATTAGTCAATTAAAGAAAGCAGTTATACCAGTTTTTTAAGAGATTACCTCTGTAACAGTGGGTTCTAAGTTATGGTTAGAGAATTACTTCATTACCATCATGTATTTGTTTGTTCTATGAAAAGGAGGTAAGAAAGTCTCTCATATTAAAACTTTGTGGCACCTAGAATGTAAGGTTCATTAGGACTCATTACAAACAGTTGTTACAAATAGGATCCACAGAGATGTTTGATGTCTGTAGCAATCTGAGGCTTTTCTTCCTTTTAATGCTTAGATGGGCCAACTTCTCTGCTGCTATTTCTTGGTACAAGCTACACAATGCAAAGCTGTATCTTTTCTTTCTCAGCCATTAAGTTGGTGATGTTTTGACCTGTGGGACCATACAAATATTTTCCCATAGTTAGTTTTAAGATTTAAATTGAAAATTTGACAAAAAAGTTTTAATATATAACTGTATCACCCCCTTTTTTATTTTAGGTTTTTATTTTTTGACCCATGAGTCTCAAAAAGGCAGTTGTAGTACACATACCTATAGGCAGGAATCAAGGTGTAAATTTCACTAAATTTACTCAAGTTGTTTTGGCAACCATCAAATATTCTTACACAATATTGGGCAGGGGGTGGGGGGAAGAGGAGAATGCTCTACATTTGTAAGCTTATAGAATGTTGAAAGCAAAACCTGGCAAAGACAAAACAGGCAAATATTACTGTTTAAATGGAATTAGGAATATAAGCGGACACAGAGCTTTGAGATTCAGAGACTCAATAACTGTCATAGGACAGGAACAGTTTTCAAAAGCTTAGAGCAGCTTATTAGAAAAATGAGAGATGGAAAAGATTAAAACGACATCAGAATGTTGAAAAAGAGGCTTATTTTCTTCCTAGAAAGCCATGGAAATAAAAAAAAAAGTAACTTCTCTAACGATTATATATGAATAACCTCACGAAATAAGAAAAATAACACATTTCTTCAGGGGTTTAAAATTTTTGTTGTAGAGATCCTTGGTTTCTTTGGTTAAGTTTGCTCCTAGGTATTTTATTGCTTTTGAGGCTATTTTGAGTTGGAAGTTCTCCTTGTATTCCTTCTTCAGTTGCTTGTTGTTGGTGTAAAGAAAGGCTACTGATTTTTCTAGATTTATTTCCTCCCTCCGTCTCCCTCTGGCACTTTCCTTCCATCACTTATTATTTCCTTTCTTCCTTTCCTGTTGCCAGGACGCTTTGAATGATTTTGCTTTTGAGTTGATGTTAGATTCTACTAGAATAAATGTGAACTAGTGAAAATTCATAGATCACTGAAAAATATTGCCAAGTAATGAATGCAGACCCTGGTGAAAGAGATTTCACACTGGAAGAGGCAGTAAGTGCCTGAGATTATGATTACAGTTCAACTTCTAAATGCAAAGACAATATGAGAAACTCCATGGAATTCTCTCAAATAATAACCCAGAAGCACTGAGTTGACTCTTCAGCATGAATTACGGTATTACTGTGTCAGAGAGACATTATATTCCTTAGTCTGAAGCATATCAGGAAATCTAAATCATTGTCATCCAGTGATCATGATAATGAATGATGGCCTAGCGGTTAAGAGCGCCGACCGCTCTTGCAGAGGACCCGGGTTCGATCCCCAGCACCCACATGGCGGCCGAGAACCGTCTGAAACTCCAATTCCAGGAGAACTCCAGTTCCAGGTGAATCCGACACCCTCTTCTGACCTCTGCGGCCTTGCACGTCACGGGTGCACCAACTTGCATGCAGACAACACATTCATACACATATGGAAATAAATTTTAAAAAATTAAAAAAAATATTTAGGGCTGGAGAGATGGCCTAGCGGTTAAGAGCGCCGACCGCTCTTACAGAGGACCCGGGTTTGATCCCCAGCACCCACATGGCAGCTGAGAACCGTCTGAAGCTCCAATTCCAGGAGAACTCCAGTTCCAGGGGACCTCTTCTGACCTCCGCGGCATTGCACGACACGGGTGCACAAACCTGCATGCAGACAGTACATTCATACACATACAGAAATAAATAAAATTAAAAAAAATATTTAATTATTTTCATTGTATACATATGAGGATTTTTGCCTACACTTACGTATGTACACCAAGTACATTCATTGTCTTCAGAGCCCAGAAGAAGACATTAGGTTGTCCTGCAATTGAAGTTTAACATAGTTATGAGCCACCATGTGGGTGCTAGATCATCTGCAAGAGCTGAAAGTGCTCATAATTGCCGAATGACCCCTCCAGGCTTTATAGTGTTTAGAAATGAAAACTACATAAAGGTCACAAGGAAAAAGACTCTTCTAACTAGACACCAAGTGTGCTACTTTTCACAATAATTCAAAGGTGCTTAATATAAGCCCCTTCTAAGTGATAAACCTATAATTTGTTTTAATGTAAACTAAATGATTTAAGGGTCATGCTTAAAACTAAAGAAATCAATGATACAAAATACAAAAGTTGTAACTTAGAAAAATGAAGAAATAACTTAATTGGCATAAGTAGAATTAATAATGATTAATAATTAATAAACAAGTCAAAGAACAAACCAAACATACAAAAGTACTAATAACTTTAAAAGGATCTCTATAAGTGAAAATTAAAATTTTCATATAAGCTCAATCCTAATACAGAACCCTAATATGGGAAAAATATCAATTTGAAGAGTGGGAAAAGAGTAGAAACTTATTTTAGACGTGAAAGAAAATTTAAGTAAAACTATTACCATGAGAAAACAAAAATTATCAAAAGATCCTCAACACTCACTCTTCCATAAATATTTCTGTAATTAACTATAATTAATAAAAATAAAGTTAGTGAATATTTTTGAAGGTTAACTCCATCACAACTTTAAGATTTAGAAACCATTGGGAATAACAAAACAAGCTAAGCTAATGAAGATTTTCTAATGAAACAAGCATAAGACTGCTATCAAACCCAATGGAAAGGAAACACATATCCAAATAAGAATTAAAGTCACTTCCAGAATGAAAGTCACAAGTTACCAGTTAGGCAACAAATCACGAATAAGATAAAATGTCATTGAAGTTCAGTACAATGATCATAAGGTGTGCGTTCCTGGACTGCAAGTGTAGGGATACTGTAAAAGTCATGCTAAAGAGTTAAAAATGCTTTCCTATAAGTGTTAAAAATATGCTCAATACCTCATCAGGTAAGTTTCTTTGTTCAGTGCATGTTAGTTAATGCATAAACTCACGACTGCTCACTGTAAAAAGAATAAATATCAATGGAATATTCATGCACAAATGGGATATCTATGTTACAGTTCCTTCCCAAGGCTCCAAGACCACCTTAGAAGACGGGACGGAAAGATTTTAAGAGGCAGAGTTTAGGGAGAACCAGAGCAAATACGTATCTTCTGGACATGACTTAACCACTCCACATAGTCTCATGGCTCCCATAGTTGCCTGTACAAGACGTGCACAAGCTCAAACCAGTCAACATTCTAGCATAGAATGGAAAGCTATTCATGAGCCCCCATCCCCAGTGAGGAGAAATGAAGAGTTGATGGCATCTAGAACAGGGACAGAGAGTTTTCCTTAAGGGTGTGGACACTGTTAGGTCTGGTTGGCTACACATTCAGGAATATAAAGGCAGTGCAAATTGGATTTGATGTATTATAACAATAACAACATAAGGACTGAATTTTGAGGGGAGGGAAAGACATAGGAATAAATCAGGGAGGCGTTATGGGGAGCAGTGGGTGATTAGATGATCAAAATAGGTAATACGAAGTTCTCAATAAATTAAAAAAATATTATATTAAAACGTGTTTATTCATAATCATATATATTCCTCCTTATTTGTAAAATAACCAAAATAGTTGAGAATGACAAATACAATTACCTTTTCAAAACAAAGCAAGACAGTGTCTGATAATTATCAAAAAATATGAACAGTATCCACATGAGTCAATACCAGTACAGAGCTTTTCTATCTTTATCATTATTATCGAACACTTTTGAAAATGTGAAGGAGGGCTTTTTAATTACAGAAAGAAATTGAGTATAAAAATAGAATGGAAAATGTAAGGTTTTTTTTCCAGGTAATATGAATATAGAGCTTGAAGGCTTCAGATAATTAATTAAAACCTAATAAATGTAGGTAATAAAGACTTCAGTACATTGATTAGGTAGCATAATTTACATAATTAAAAGTAAATTGTTAGTAAAATAGAACAGTGAATATTGTAGTTACATAGTCCATTTTAGTATATATGATAGAAAAAAATATGATCACAACTCCTAAAAATTGGTATATGTCTACATCAATTCTTAAATGTTTACTTTTGATTAATTGTAGTGTTATTTTACAATGTGAAAATTTGGCAGATAGAGTTTTATAATAGATTGTTTTAATAAATTGAGTTCCTTTTATGTTTATGCCTCTTATTTTCCAAGTCTCTTAATCCATTCAAGTCTCTTAATATATTCAAGCTTTATCTTATTTTTCATTCTAAAATTTTTCTTTATTTTATTTTATGTGTATGGAAATTTTGCCTACATATCTGTAAGTGTACCCTGTACATTCTTTGCCTGCAAAGGCCAGAAGAGGGCATTTGATCTTCTGGAACTGAAATTACAGTAGTTGGTTAGCTGCAATATGGGTTCTAGGAACCAAATCCAGGTCATCTGTAAGAGAACGCTGTGGTCTTTACCAGTGAGCCTGCTGTGTCTTGCTTGGCTTGATAGCGGTAGACAAAAAGACGGATGGTGAGGTATCTAATAATAAAATATCGCACACAATTTAATATTTTAAAAAGTTAGGGAACCAGAGTTCTCCCTCTTCCTTAGAACAAAGTACACAAACTCTTTCAAGGTTTTATGCACCTTGAAAGGGCTCTAGAGCGGTGCACACACTCGGCATCCAGGTGGGTGTCTAGCAGGCAGCCTTGCTGCCCACCCAGGGCATCTGGCAGCCATCGATAGAACCATAGAGAAGAACTGTGTGTGTGTGTGTGTGTGTGTGTGTGTGTGTGTGTGTGTGTGTGTGTGTGTATAGATGGACAGACAGTGGTACACATACTCCGCATCCAGGTGGGTGTCTGGCACACAGCCTTGCTGCCCACCCAGGGTATCTGCCGCCCACTGCTAGAACCATACAGAAGAACTATGTGTGTGGATAGAGGGACAGACAGTGGTGCACACAGTCAGTGGCCAGGTGGGGTCCAGTGTGTGGGCCAAAGGAGTCACACCCTGCCCCGCCACCACACTCAAGCTACTGGTACTGTGGTGGAGAGGATAAGTTGCTGGTGCTGTGGTTTCCTGTGATTGGGGCAATCCTGCAGTGTCAGTGATTCTAGGCTGCACAGCCAAAGCTGAGGAAAAAAACCAGCAGGAAGCAAACTGAGTCCTCCATATTAACATTTGAGATTAGCAACAGAAGCCAAACAAGCAAAGGAAAAAAAAAAACACACATGCCAAAGACACAATGGAAAAACAATAATATGGGAAAAGCTCATGATAAATCCCCACTGAACTCAACCAGTCTTCTAGAAGATCCCAACAACGAGATATCCCTGGAAGGAAACCAAGACATGGACCTTAGAAGAACAATTGTAAACATATTCAAAGACTATAAAGCACAAATCAGAGAACTAAAGGGAGAGAATGAAAAACTCATGAAGGAACTAGAAGGAAAGAATGATAAACTCTGGAAGGAACTAAAGGGAGAGACTGACAAACTCCAAAAAGAACTAGAGGAAGACATGTACAAACTCCAAAAGAACTAGAGAGAGAGAATGACAAACTCCAGAAGAAAGTGGAAACACTGAAAAGATCTCAGGTTGAAAAGAAAAAAGAAACTAAGCAGCAAAACAAGAAGCTACAAGAAGAGAATGAAAAGCTCCAAAAGGAAGTGGAAATACTGAAGAAATCACAGGATGAAATGAAAAAGGAAGTTGAACATTCATCCAATCAGCAGGGAAGGATGGGAAAAAGCCTCAGAAGCAGAATGGATGAAACAGAAAAAAGAACATTAGACCTACAGGATAACACAGTGCAGCTAGAAACCTCAAGTAAAGATTATGAAGAATTAAAAAAATATACAAGAGTGGAAGAACCAGGAAATGTGGGACACTATGGAAAGACCACACCTCTGCATCATAGGGATAGAGGAAGGAGAAGAATCCCAGGGGAACGGCATTGATCATATCTTCAACAGAATAATAGAAGAGAATTTCCCCAAACTGAAAAAAGACAAACCAATACAAATACAAGAAGGACATAGAACACCAAATAAACAAGACCAGAAAAGACATTCCCCATGCCATATAAAAAAAAAAGCCACTAGATGCTCAAAACAGGGACAAAATACTGAAAGCCACAAGAGAATAATGACAAGTTACATATACAGGGAAACCCATCAGAATCACAGCAGACTTCTCAGTGCAAGCTATGAAAGCCAGAAGAACATGGACCAAAGTATTCCCAGTGCTAAATGACTTTAGATGCCAACCCACATTACTATACCCAGAAAAAATGTCAATCATAGTTGAAGGTTAACAAAAAATCTTTCGTGACATAAACAAAATGAAAGAACACATGTTAAAAAAACCAACACTTCAGAAAATACGTGAAGCAGTTCAAAGAAAAGAGAAAAGGAGAGACTATCCTCAAGCAACCCAAGAGAGAAATTAACAAAAGCATAATAGAGTAAATACCTAGAGACAAAGAATGCAAACAAAAAATAAGTTGAAAGGAAACAATACATATCTCTCAATAATAACCTTAAATATTAATGCTCTAAACTCCCCAATCAAAAGACATAGACTGGGAGAATGGATTAAGTAACAGAATCCATCTATGTGCTGCCTACAAGAAACCCATATCACCCTCAAGGACAGACACCACCTTAGAGTGAAAGGATGGAAAAAAAAATATTCTAATCAAATGGTACCAAAAAGCAAGCAGGAGTGGCTATTCTAATATCAGACAAAATAGACCTCAGAGTAAAATTAATCAGAAAAAACAAAGAGGGCCATTATATCCTTATCAATAGAACGATTAACCAGGAAGATTTCATAATCTTAAATATTTATGCACCAAACTCCGGTGGACCAAATTTTATAAACACAATCCTTCAGGACCTCAAGACACAGATTAATCCCAGCATGCTAATAGTGGAGGAGTTCAATACTCTTCCGAGTCCCTTGGATATATCAACTGGACAAAAAATGAACAGAGAGACATCAGAACTGAACAATACAATACACCAAATGGACCTCACAGATATGTACAGAATATTCCACCCAAACACCAGAGAATATTCTTTCTACTCTGTGCCTCACAGAACATTCTCCAAAATCTACCACATACTAGGACACAAAAGAAATACAAAAGGATTGAAATTATTTCATACATTCTATCAAACCACAGTGCAATAAAGCTCAATATTAACACTAGGATAAGCCCTACTAACTATAAGAACACATGGAGACTAAATACATTTCTGAATAATGAGTGAATCAGGGAAGAAATAAAGAATGAAATAAAAGCATTCGTAGAACTAAATGAAAATGACAATACAACACAACAAAAACTATGGGATACATTGAAATCAGTCCTAAGAGGGAAATTTATAGACATAAGTGCCCACATTAAAAAAAAAACAACAGAAAGAGAACAAATAAATGACCTGACACTGCAGCTAAAAACACTTGAGAAACAATAACAAATGAACAATAAACTGAACAGACAGGAAGAAATAAGAAAAATCAGAGCAGAAATCAATGAAATAGAAACAAAGAAAACAATAGAAAAAATATCAATGAATCCAAAAGCTAGTTCTTTGAAAAGATAAACAAAATAGTCAGACCTCTAGCCCATTTAACCAAAAGAAAGAAAGAGAAACTCCAAATCAATAGCATTCATGATGAAAGGGGAAACATCACAACAGATAAAGAAAAGATCCAGAGAATCATATGAGAATACTTCAAAAAACCTATACTCTACTAAATTTGAAAACCTAAGAGAAATAGATGAATATCTGAAATCCTGGGATTCACCAAAGCTTAACCAAGAAGAGACTGACATCTTAAACATACCCATAAATACTTGAGGAAATTGATCATGTAATAAAAAGCCTCCCAACTAAAAAAAAAAAAAAAAAGCCCAGGCCCCGATGGTTTCACATCAGAATTCTATAAAACATTTAAAGAGGTCTTACAGCCATTACTACTCAAACTTATCAGAATTTGGGAAATATCCCAAATTCCTTCTAGGCAGCCAGAATCACTCTAACACCAAAACCAGGCAAAGACACAAACAAGAAAGAAAACTATAGACCCATATCATTAATGAAAACAGATACAAAAGTTTTCAGTAAAATACTTGCAAACCACATACAGACCCACATCAAAAAGATCATCCAACATGACCAATGGATTCATACCAGAGATGCAGGGATAGTTCAATGTAAATCAATAAATATCATAAAACACATAAATGGAATGAAAGACAAAAACCACACAATCATCTCAATTGATGCAAAAAAAGCTTTTGACAAAATCCATCATCCCTCCGTTCTTAAAGGGAATTGGACTGGAGGGATCATTCTTCAATGTAATCAAACCCATATACCAGAAACCCACAGATAACATCGTCCTCAATGGAGAAAAGTTGGAAGCATTCCCCTTTAAGGCAGGAACATGGCAAGGCTGTCCACTATCGCCACTCCTCTTCAATATAGTGCTTGAAATGCTTCCTTGGGCAATAAGGTGAGAAAGTGAAATTAAAGGAGTACTACTTGGAAAAAGGGAAGTAAAACTATCCCTTTTTACAGATGATAGTTTACCTAAAGTATGCTAAAAATTCCACCAGAAAACTTCTAGAAATGATTAAAAGTTTCAATAAAGTGGTGGGATACAAAATAAACCTAGAAAAATCATCAGCCATTCTTTTTTTTGTGGTTTCTATGTTTACTTTTTTAATTTACTTTTTTTATTTTATATTATTCCAAAATATGCATATGTACACTTCACATAAGCCAAAATTAAAAATTCTGAAAATAAACTATAGGTTGATTCCTAAACACATTTAGAGATTCACATTTTAATAGTAATTTGTGTCCGGGCATGGTGGTGTGTGCCTTTAATCCTAGCCCTCAGGAGGCAGAGGCAGGTGGATCTTTGAGTTCAAGGCCAGCCTGGTCCTCAGAGTGAGTTCCAGAACAGCTGGGGCCACAGGCAAACCCTGTCTCAAAAATCCAAAAAAAAAAAAAAAAAAAAAAAAAAGTAAATTTGTTTGCAGGTATAAAATCGTGTAACTTTATATTCTTTTTTTTAGAATATGACTACATATCCTCCATCTATATGTGGCAATTACAATGTGTGTGTATAAGTGGTAGGACAATTCTAGATCCCATTTATAGATCCACATTGTAATAACACAGTTGCTTTCAGATACAATGAAATATAATAATAAAGTTGCTCAGTTTGCCTACCAACTGGGGATTTGGTTTTAGCATCCACAAATGAGGGAAACTATTCACCTTTTTTTTTCCCTAGGACTGTGTTACTTCACTTAGTATAAATGCTTCGAGTTCCATCTATTTACCAGCAAAGCTCATGATGTCATCTTTCTTTACCACTGTATAGAACTGTTTATATACATCTATGTTGTGTAGATGTACCACATTTTTGTTATCCAGACATCAGTTGAGGGGCATTTGGGTTGGTTCCAAGTCTTTGCTATTGTGAAAAGAGCTGCAATAAACATAGCTGTGCATGTATCTTTGAGGTAGGATAAGTCTTGTGGGTATATACCCAGGAGTGGTATGGCTGGGTCAGGTGGTAGGCTCATTTTGAGTTTTTAAGGGTTCTCCACACTGCTTGCCACAGTGGTTGTCAGTGGTTGTACCAGTTTCTATTCCCACCAGCAGTGGATGAGTGTTCCTCTTTCCCCACAACCTCTCCAGCATTTGGTGTCTTTTGTTTTCTTGATCTTGGCTAGTCTTATTGGAGTGAGATGATACCTTAGTATGGTTTTAATTTGCATTTCCTTAATTATCAATGATGTTGAACACTTTTTAAGATGTTTCTCAGCCATCTTTACTTCCTTACTGGTGAAGTCTCTGTTCAGCTCTTCACTCCATCTTTTGAGTAGGTCATTTGTGTTCTTACTTCTTGGTTTTTTAAGTAGTTTTTATATTCTGGATGTTAATGCTTTGTCTGATGTATCAGTGGTGAAGGTTTCCTCCTACTCTGTGGGTTTTCTCTTCACTTCCTTCATTGTTTCTTTAGCTGTACAAAAGCTTTTGAGTTTGATGAAGTCCCACTTGTCAGCTGTTGTCCATATTTCCTGTGCAGCTGCTGTTTGATTTAGAAAGTCTTTTCCTACCCCTATGTCTTGTAGGCTGCTGCAGACTTTTTCTTCTATCATCTTCAGGGTTTCACGTTTTAGGTTGAGATCTTTGATCCACTTGGAGTTGATTTTTGTACAGGGTGAGAGGTAGGGGTTTAATTTTGTTCTACAAATGGTGATTTGGTTTTTGCCAACACCATTTGCTGAAGATGCTATCTTTCCTCCATTGAGCTTTTTTGGTCCCTTTGTCAAATCCGAGGTGCCGGAAGTTATATGAGTTCAAGTTTGGATCTTCAATTTTGTTCCATTGGTCAATGGTTCTGGTTTTGTGCCAGTACCAGACTGTCTTTATGACTATAGGCCTGTAATATAGCTTGAAATCTGGTAATGTAATCCCCCCAGTATTGCACTTTTCACTCAGGGTTGCTTTAGCCATTCTGGGTCTTTTGTTTTTCTATATGAATTTAAGGATTTTTTTTTCTAAATGTATGAAAAAGCTCATGGGGATTTTGATTGGGATTGCATTGAATCTGTATATTATTTTGGGTAGAATGGACATTTTTACTATATTAATTTTTCCAATCCATGAGCATGGAGGTCTTTCCATCTCTTGATGTCATTTTCAATCTCCTTCAGGGGTTTAAATTTTTTGTTGTAGAGGTCTTTGGTGATTTTGGTTAGGTTTATTCCTAGGTATTTTTTTGAGGCTATTGTGATTGGGAAGGTCTCATATTCCTTCTCCAGTTAGTAGCCTTTCTTTACACCAACAATAAACAATATAAGGAGACCTTCCCAATCACAATAACCTCGAAAAAAAAATACCTGTGAATAAACCTAACCAAAGACACTGAATACCTCTACAACAAAAAATTTTAAAACTCTGAAGAAGGAAATTGAAAATGACATCAAAAGATGGAAAGACCTCCCATGCTTATCATTTGGAAAAATTAATATAGTAAAAATGTCCATTCTACCAAATTAATATACAGATCCAATGCAATCCCAATCAAAATCCCCATGAGCTTTTTCACAGACTTGGAAAAAAATCCTTAAATTCATATGGAAAAACAAAAAAATGTCTGAATAGCTAAAGCAACCCTGAGCGAAAAATGCAATTCTGGGGGGATCACTTTACCAGACTTCAAGCTATATTACAGGGATATAGTCATAAAGACAGACTGATACTGGCAAAAAAAAAACAGACCTATTGACCAATGGAACAAAATTGAAGATCCAAACTTGAGCTCATATAACTTCAGCCACCTCATATTTAACAAAGGGGTCAAAAAATCTCAATGGAGGAAAGATAACATCTTTGGCAAATGGTGTTGGCAAAACTGGATAACCATTTGTATAAGAACAAAATTAAAACTCTACCTCTCACCCTGTACAAAAATCAACTCCAAGTGGATCAAAGATCTCAACCAGAAACCGGAAACCTTGAAGGTGATAGAAGAAAAAGTTGGCAGCAACCTACAAGTAGGAAAAGACTTTCTAAATCAAACAGCAGCTGCACAGGAAATATGGACAACAGCTGACAAGTGGGACCTCATCAAACTCAAAAGCTTCTGTACAGCTAAAGAAATGATCAAGGAAGTGAAGAGAAAACCCACAGAGTAGGAGGAAACCTTCACCACTGATACATCTGACAGAGCATTAACATCCAGAATATATAAACTACTTAAAAAACAAAGAAGTAAGAAAACAAATGACCTACTCAAAAGATGGAGTGAAGAGCTGAACAAAGACTTCACCAGTAAGGAAGTAAAGATGGCTGAGAAACATCTTAAAAGTTGTTCAAAATAATTAATAATTAAGGAAATGCAAATTAAAACCACACTAAGGTATCATATCACTCCAATAAGACTGGCCAAGATCAAGAACACAAAAGACACTAAATGCTGGAGAGGTTGTGGCGAAAGAGGAATACTCATCCACTGATGGTGGGAATGTAAACTGGTACAACCACTGTGGAAAGCAGTATCGAGAATCCCTAAAAGACTCAAAATGAGGGCCGTGCGTGGTGGCACACACCTTTAATCCTAGCACTTGGGAGGCAGAGGCAAGCGGATCTCTATGAGTTCAAGGCCATCCTGGTCTACAGAGTGAGTTCCAGGCCAGCTGGGAGACCCTGTTTCAAAAATACCAAAAAAAATGTGCATAATTCTTTTTTTTTTAGAATATTGCTACATATCTTCTGTCCATATATGGTAATTACAATGTGGCAATATAAGTGGTAGGTCAATTCTAGGCCATTAAGAGAGATCACATTATAATAGCACAGTTGCTTTCAGTACAATAAATAAAATAATAAGTTGTCTCATTTTGCCTCAACTGGGGATTTGGTGTTAGCATCCACAAATGAGGGAAACCACTCGACTTTTTTTTTTTTTTTTTTTTTTTCTGGGAACTTCACTTAGCAAAATGGCTTAGAGTTCCATCCATTTACCTGCAAAGTTTATGATGTCATCTTTCTTTACCACTGTATAGAACTGTTTAGATACATCTATGTTGTGTAGATGTACCACATTTTTGTTATCCAGTCATCGGTTGAGGGGCATTTGGGTTGGTTCCACCTCTTTGCTATTGTGAAGAGAGCTTCAATAAACATAGCTGTGCATGTACTTTGCAGTAGGATGCTTTTGGGTATATACCTAGGAGTGGTATGGCTGGGTCAGGTGATAGGCTCATTTTGAGTCTTTTTTTTTTTTTTTTTTTTTTTTTTTTTTTTTTTTTTTTTTTTTTTTTTTTTTTTTTTTNAAAAAAAAAAAAAAAAAAAAAAAAAGTCGAGTGGTTTCCCTCATTTGTGGATGCTAACACCAAATCCCCAGTTAGCAGGCAAACTGAGAAACTTTATTATTATATTTCATTGTACCTGAAAGCAACTGTGCTATTATAATGTGACTCTCTTAATAGGCTCTAGAATTGACCTACCACTTATATTGCCACATTGTAATTACCATATATGGACAGAAGATATGTAGCAATATTCTAAAAAAAAAGAATGCAAAGTTCTACAACTTTATACCTGCATGCAACTTTACTGTTAAAATGTGAATCTCTACATGTGCTTAGGAATCAATATTACATCATGCTTGCAAAATGCAAAATGTAAAATTAAAGGGAACAAAAAAGAGAGAGGAAATGATCATTCATTTCTAACCCTAGTATCTAGCATATTTATTGAAAACCAGCTCAGAGATCAGAACTACAAATGCAAAGAAAAGAGAGGGTGGTAGAAATTAGCTAGATGTGAGGAAGTCCTAGAGTGTTTGAAGCCATGGCATCTTATAGGGACTTTCTTACTGTAAGCAACCAGTACAGAAATGTCAACATAGTACAGATTTTAAAGAATCATTCTGATTTCCCTAACTCCATTCTTTATACCTTTGCATTATGCCACTTTGTATACTTTCTCTCTTTCATATTAAACTATATTATGGATAATAGAAGATAAAGAATAAATGTCATTTACACAGTATTGACTTATGTTGTTTTAAAAACGAGTCTGATTAGCTTCTGTGTACATTTTTCTTCCTGCTTATTTGCATACAGTTCTGGTGGTTATTAGGCCTTTGAATTGCTGAATTGAGTTCTTTGTACACTTTTTCCTTATTTACCACTTCAGTGTGTAAGAATATACATTTTAAACAGATTTTCTCAATTCTAAAGCCTTTATATAATGCATTAAATCTCAGCCATAAGCTCTGAGTTATGATGTGCAATAATTAATTTCCTCATTCCTTCACATTTCCATGCTGCTAAATGTTAATCAATTCCTGCTGTTTTAGAGGTCAGACATTTAAATGTTAGAAATAATATCCATAAGGAAATACATTTATTGATATTTAAGCTATTGAAAACAAAGGGATAGAGTGAGAAACCATTGAACATAAAACCAAATTAAATTTATTTGATATGTTCCAAGAACTGCCTTGTAACTACCATCCCAGTAAATATCACTTAATAAAGTGGCAGATTTTTAGATTCTTACTGTTTCTGATACCTAACAAAGTTTTTATAGAGTTTGGGGATGTATTTACTTTTAATTATTTTTAATTTACAATACTACTAATACTATATTAAGCTATACAGTAAGCATATAGCTTCTTTCATTTATTCACTTATTTATATCCATTCAGCACTTGTTTATTGAGCACCTGTGCAACATGATTAATATACCCTTTTCAAATGTAGAAAAGCTAAGGCATAAAATTGTTGGTCTTTGAGGCTGATATTTTCACCCAGGAAAAGAGAACAAAGCAAGCTTAATAAATTGCATGGTATTTTACAAATCAATAAGGGTTATAGAGAGAAAGAAGTCAGAAATAGACTAGAGTAGGGGAACAGAGATGAGAGGAGGAAGCCCAAAGGGGTGTTAGGATTTTGAGAGAATATGTTAATACACATCAAATGGAAAGGGTGATTTTGCACGCCTGATGGGATTTTTTTTCTTGATTACCTTAGTTGGATAATCTGTATCTATGAATGGGACCATTTCTGAGCAAGGACCATGAACTGCATTAAATGAGAGTGGGAACTGACCATCATCATTCAGTTTCTGATGGGGGATGTGTTGGGACCTGCTGCTTCATGTTCCTGCTTCTTTAATGTCCATGACAGGATGAACTGTACCCTAGGTCTGTGAGCTGAAGCAAACTCCTTCTCTCTTATGTGCTTTTGTCAAGGCGTTTACTCATAGAAACAGGAAAAGAAAGGATGACAGTAATATCTGACAAAATTCTGAAGCTGGAGTAAACCTGTAGATACCCTGAAGTGTTTCCTGAAAGAGAAGGAAGACTGGATAAAGGAGAGTGTTGAGGAACGGAGAGAGGGAGAGAATGAATGAGAAGAATGGAACAAGACATCATACCTTACAGGACTCTGACAGACATCTTAAGTACTGGATTTTATTTTGAGAAAAATGGCCAGTCATTTCATAGATTTGAAGAATAACTTTATCTCTGTTCAGCTGAGTCATTCTCGCTACTCTTTCGAACACAAACATGGATAACCGAAGCTATTCATCTTCCAAGCTACTGTAGCCACTGCGACATGAAATTCTAACAGTTCCAATGTGAAAAGTTAACAGTTGGGTGCATTTTGAACACACAGCCAAGAAGAGAATAAATTAGAATTTACCTTCAAATGGAAAGAAATAGTCAAATTTGTACCTATGAGAAAATTGAAGTTTAGTGCTCATCAGGGGTTTGTAATGTCAAAGGTTGAAGAGATTGAGCTCAGACTTACCTTTTAGGCATCCAGAGAGAAAAGTTGAATAGACAGATGGTCATCTGTAGGAGTTTTAATTCTAAAATGAACCCTGAGCTAATTACGGGTTTTGAGAATTGCTGCATATTGATGGTCTAAGATGCTGTAAGAAGAATGTAGTCTCCATGGCATCAATAAAGAAGAAACACAGCAAGGTTGAGCTCCGAGACACTACAGGTTAGAGTGAGCAGGAATAGCAGAACATCCAACAGAGAGGTCAAGGAGCTATGATGTGGTAGAAGGACTTCCACACAGGGCTGGCTCAGGGGACTAACGACTATGTAAGGCCTCACACTCAAAGGGCGTATGTTTTAGTTTGTTCACGCTGTTGTAAATAAAACATCATAAACTTGGTGCCTTATAAAAAACAGAGAGTTGCTGCTTATAGTTCTGAAAGCTGGAAATTATAAATCGAATTGCCAGCGGGACTCAGTGTCTTCAAATATCCTCATAGAGGTCACTTCATGCCTGTGCCATCACATGGTAGGAGGGAGCAGCTAGTTCTGCTATTCCCGTCTTGAATCTCTTAATCTTTGAATAGAAGGGAACTATAAAGGGTATAGTGAGATTTTATTATCTTTCTTACAAACAATACTCAAGGTACAAATCTCTGGTCCCGTTATCTCTCTGCTTCCTTTCTGCTACAAGGCAAGTGTCTCTGTGTTCTTGCTGGCATGCTGTTTCCCATTCACTACATGCTCTTAGCCAATGGAGCTGAGGATAGTGGGCTGAAAACATGATACCACAAGCCAAAAGAAATCCTTCCCTATTTTTCCTTTGAATAGACAGCAAGGCGAAGAAATTTTAACCATAAAATCAAAATTTTGTTTTTCTTTTAGATAATATGAAGACACTTTTTTGTAGCCCTCTGTGCTAATCATCCGCTGCACGAAGAAACATAAACATCATAAAACACAAATGTAATATAAAGTGTTTGATGATATTTTTATCTCTGTGTTCTCATTCTCTCGAACTGGATAGAAACGTGCTATATCAGAGATAAAATGAAGTAACTCATGCAGGGATTTATAGACAATAGTGTGATATTTAAGACTGAATTACTTTAATATTTCCTGGTTTAGGCTTCCAGCAACATGAAAATTTGAGTAGTTACCTTTGTATTATAAATATAATATGTATAGACATTTAAATCCCTAAATTCTTTCCTGAATGTCAAGAAAAATGCCTGAATATATGCCAGATACCTGTGATTCCATATTGTTCAGTTGAGACCTATATAGTAAAATCTGCAATAAATATTCTGATTTCACATACATATTTATTTAAAAATTTCAACAGGCTTTTTACATTCATGAAATCGAAATGGAAGAAACATTATTTTAAAATAACTTGGTTTGTTACTTCTCTTTCTAAGATTTATGAGAAAAATGTGTAGTTTTTTTTTTTTTATTCGTTAAAACCTTGTGCATATTTGACTGAGGTCCTTTCTCTAGCAGTGTCTTTTTCTTAGGGAATATGTTTTGAATGGGGAGACGTTCTGAGCCAGACATATTGCACATATTAAACTCAGGCAGAAACACTGAAGATCAGGGAAGAAAGTGACAAGTCAGATACTGAATTTCTTTCTTGCTGAGAAGGAGCTGAATGGAATTTCAAGTGTTTGGAATAGTTCCAGGTAGGAGAATTGCCAGCTTTGGAAATTTCAATTTTTCAATGTCATATTGTTTTTACACTTAGAAATGAATTCCATTTATTAATAAAATTGAAATTCAATAGAAAAACAGTCTTGTCATTAATGAACAAATCAAATTTATCTGCTGAAAATAATTTTAAAATTAAATACTATTGGATTTTTCTTATAAAATAAATTATTTGGATCACTGTATGCATACTAACAAAATGCAGTAAGAATATCATGAGGATTGATATGAACAATGCTCAAGCAGGAGTTCAAGTTATATCAAAATATAAAATACGCCAGCAATTCGCTACCTAGTATACACCAACGTAGATGGATGAGAGGAAATGAATTCTAAGAAGTGAGCAATATAGACCTGCTAAGACATGGGACTGAGGGACAAGTTGCATTTAGTTAATGTTATTTTCTTTTGGAATGCTGCATAGATAACATCCCTCCTTATTCCTTTAATCTCAGGGTAGATGCCTACTCTTGACATGCTGCTATTTATTATTTCTACATAAGACATAAACATAATAAACTTCATGCTGTACATGTTTACTAATTTATTTTAATATGTATATATGCATGGCATAATGCACTTATCTGTTATATATACAATGTGTAATGTTCAAATAAGAGTACTTAGCATTTTAATTTCTCAAACACTTAAAAATCTTAATTAGTATATGGTAATGGTGCATATTTGAGAAATTCGAAAGCATTAACACTGTATATATTTATGATCAATTTACACTAATTATCACTATTAGTTACTATTCTCATTAAAACAGCAAAATATCTGACAGAAAGCAAGTTAAGGAAAGAAGGGTTTATTTTGCCTTAGTGAAGAAGTCACCATGATAGGTTCATGAGGCAGATGGTACTTACAGTCAGGGATCAGGGAAGGAATGAATGCTAGTGCTCAGTGACCTGCCTCTTCTATTCTGTCCAGTACCCTGCCTCATGGAATAGTTATGCTCATGTTTAGGACTGGTCTTCTTATCTCAGTTACCCTGTTCTAGAATGCGTGACAGACACATTGCTTATGGGCTATCTTTCAGGTGGTTTGAAATCCTGTCAAATCCACAACCACTGTTAACCATTACTATGATCATAATAATCCAGGCTTTTTGCATCTTCATCACACTAGTTTTTACTATTCTCTCAAGAGGCCCACATCAGGATTTCTATTCAAATGAGATGTTTGGAGGTTAGTCGACATATCTAAAATTCAGCTGATCAAAGATGGTGACCTTTAGAGTTGTCCCAGAATTCTGTGGTCACTGCTATGTTCAGTGATTTTATTAGACATCTATTTCATAAAGACCTAATGAATGAGGGTCCTGGTGCCCGTGCTTGCTATCGGAAATCCTACTGATAAGCCCATTCCAAGGGTCAGGGTTTACCTTTAAAATAAACATGTTGGAATTGTAAACAAAACAAAACAAAAAAGACCTAATGAAGAAACTGTAAATATACACATATAATATGGAAAGCTAGTTTGCTGAGGGAGTACTGCTCCTCCTGTGCTTCTTAATTTAACCAAATCACTATTATTACTATTCTACTGGGAAGCTGCCATTAGTTGGTCAGGGACTTTCCATCTAATTCCTCATTAGTTTTACACAATACCCACTTTTGTGGGTTGCCATAATATTGACAATGAAGGAATGATATCTATCCTTCAATGAACAATGGAGCATAAATTCAAATACCTCTTATCCCATAATTCATGTTTCTAATTTTTAAATAAAAGGCTATAAGATAAAAGCATAAAGCGAAGAGACAAACACCTATTTTTATTCTTCCCTTGCTATTCGCCAATTTTAGAATCATAATTTAGTTAATTTAGCATTAATTAACTTTCCAATGTCCTAAATTATTAAACTTAGGTCAGAACACAGAATATTGTGCTCAGTAGAAAAAAAAATCACTGACTCAAAAAGAAACATTAGGGAATAAAGGTTCACAAATGATATTACTATGGTATTAGACTATAAACACAAATACAAGACAACCAATTTTTTAAGTTCAAGTTTCAAATAATATACCATTATTAATTCCATTTGTGATAAGTATCAGAGTTCTTCAGAGGGCTCAAAACTAACAATTTAGTACAAGTATGTTAGTTAGCTTTTCATTACAGTGACAAAATGCCGAGAAAAATGCACTTACAAAGGGAATACAGTTATATCAGGCTTAAGTTTTCATAAGTTGCTATTTACAACCACTTTCTTGAAGTCTGTAGTGAGGCAGAGCATCTATTCAAGACTTATGTGGTAGAATAAAACTACTCACTGTGTGGAAGCTGCAAAACAGAGAGACAAAAAGAGCTGGAGCCCTAGAATACCTTCAAAGGATATGCCCCGATGACCCAACTTCTTAAAGTGCCATTGGCTAAGGACCAGGCCTTATACATATGAGATTTGGGAGGGGGGGGAGCACTTAAGATGCATAGTATACCAAGAAATTCATCAGCATGTGTTGGATTCTAAGTCCAAAGATCCAAAGGGTGGCAGGCTGAGTTCTAATAGGATGGTGACTTTTCATTCCAAGTCTGAAGACCCACCTCCAAACAGGAAAGCCTTTGTCTAGAGCACAGACTCCTCTTAAATAGTCTTCTTTAGGAGTGCTTGCTTAGGCCTCTGGCTGACAGCATGAGCTCCATCCATTTTAATTAGACAACTCTTCATGTGTCCACTACCTGTTCAAATGTTAAACTCACCTAGACACACTCAAAATAATATTCAATCAAGCATCAAGTTACTCCATAACATAAGCAAAATGGTATATAGTGATAAAAAATGTACAGATATTTCTGGTGCCTTGTTTGTAACTAGAAGGGATAACAGCACAGTCAATTTAACAATATTGAGATGGTTCTAGAAATGAAGAAATACAAATCTCTCTCTCTCTCTCTATCACACACACATACACACACACACACACACACAACAATATGGTTTCAGAATGGTTCATTGGAAAGGGATACTTAATGTAGTAGTTTACAATATTGTATCTTGGGTTGTTCTTATGGAGAATTTCTAGACTATACAACTATATAAATAGAATAAATGGCTCTTTTGTATACATGCTCTTTGGTCACATTTACTAGACCACTTTAACTTAAGTGTTAGCCACTGGAGAATTACCTAATATCGAACAGAAACTGGAAACCAAAAATTATCTAATACATTATTTAAAATTGTATTTATTATTTTTATTTTATGTCTTTAAATGTATTTTCTGCATGCATATAAGTGTACCTGTGTTGTGTAGCTCCCATGGAGGTCAGAAGAGGATGTCAGATACCCTAGAACTGGAGTTACAGATGGTTGTTAGCCACCATGTGGGTGTTTAGAATCAAATGGGGTCCTCTGCAACATAAGCCAATGCTCTTAACTGCTGAGCCATCTCTACAGCCCCCCCAATACATTTTAAAAGGTCTTTTATTTCTTTACTTTTTGGTATTTTCAAGACAGGGTCTCCCTGTAGCCACAGCTGTCCTGGAACTCCCTATGTAGACCAAGCTGGCCTTGAACTCACAAAGCTCTGCCTGCCTCTGCCTCCCAAGTGCTAGGATTAAAGGTGTGTGCCACCACGCCCAGCCAAAAAGGTCTTTTCTTTATGTTGTTTTGTGTGTGAAAATTTTGATTCTCTGAATATAAAAAAATTTGTAGAACATGATACAATCTTTAAGATTCTAAGACAATCCTACTTTTCACATAATGATAGAAAAATAGAAAGGAATAAAGGGTTTTTGTATATTTTTATTGAATTTGTATTTCATATACAACATCCTAATCATCTTCTTACCCCTTTTTCATCTATCCCCCAGTGGATTTCATGCATTCTGTCATTTATATTTAGGCATATCAAATTAAGTTAGTGTCCCCAGATGTCATTAAATTCAAGTTCATCCACTGGGGTCTAATCAGGCAACTTAGACTCATTTCTTTAAGAAAGATTGGTTTATCCTCACCCAACAGTAATAAACTGCCAACAAGTTCCTTGGCCAAGATTGACACCTGCTGCTCATGTCCACAGTTCTAATCTCAGTTTCCGTTGTTTGAGTTTGCATGGGGCTTGTGCATACTGACATAATTTCTGTAAGTGTATATGACCAGGGTCCCAGTAACCAGTAACAGTATATTTCCATATCATCATGCACCTCATCTTCTATATTTTACAATCATTCTGTCCCCCTCTTCTGCAATAGTCCCTGAGCCCTGGGAAACTAAAGTTTAATAGGAGTCCTCTCCATGGACCCATACTCTGCAGACTTGTATTCTCTGTGCTTTGGCTATTTGCAGACTTTTGTGTTCATAGCCCTCTGTTGGATAAGGGAACTTTTTAAATTTTTTAATTTTTTTTATTTTATGTGTATGAATGTACTGCCTGCATGTAGGTCTGTGCACCCGTGTCGTGCAATGCCTCAGAGGTCAGAAGAGGGCGTTGGATTCCCCTGGAACAGGAGTTCTCCTGGAATTGGAGTTACAGACTGTTCTCAGCCGCCATGTGGGTGATGGGGATCGAACCCGGGTCCTCTGCAAGAGCAGTGGGTGCTCTTAACCACTAGGCCATCTCTCCAACCCCAAGGGAGCTTTTCTTAATGAGAGTTGAGAGATTCCTTAGAGACTCTCCATACTTTGTTCCATTATATTCCATGATCCTCAGGTATAGAGGTTCCATTATAGATGTGTCACTTAAGATTGATCATTTCACAGATAATTTGTGTGTGTGTGACCAGCTGTGCAACTCTGCAATAGCTTCCATCTGTTGCAAAAGAAGCTTCTTTGATAAGAAGGCATACTTGTCTGTAAATTTAAGGATCCATATTAGGATACAGTAAGAAATTACATTTGTTTAGTTATGTGACACACTGGGGGTCTTCTCTAAGGTCTGTGACCTCTGCAGCCTGTTTATTTGGTTATGTTTGCAGGACCACACATGAATAACCTCCCACTGAATGGGCTTTAAGTCCAATTAAGTAGCTGTTCATTGCCCCCTAGGGAAAAAAAAGTGCTAGCTACTATCGCCCCAATATAGTTTGCTCTGGCAGTCATTGTGAGTATTAGGCCTTAAAGCTAGGGTTGGACCATCTATTGATGTTCCCCCATAGCAGCTTCCATAGTGATCTCCACTCTTCAGGGAGACCAGATAGGTGAGTCGCCCTCTCCCCCACCCCTGCCTTTGAGTTGTTGGCTTGGGTAATCCAAGAGAGGCCCAAAATTACACAGGCTATTGTCATGGCCATTGATCTCCCCCACCCCAGCACATGAAAGGAAGAATCTTCTGCTGAAGACAGGATGACGGAACATACTTCTACTTTGGACACAAGACTTGGAGCAATGGAATGGGAACTAACATTCAATAATCTCCCTTTAAGCAATCGAGGTTTTAATGAGAAGGAATAGTCTGGGAAAAGGTTTAAATCAGAAAATACTGTTATTATTGGTGTATTTACCAAATGGTCTAAGTTGTTATTTCAGCTTTATTGTGATGATGAGTTTAACTGTTAAATATCTCATTTTCAACTACGAAACAAAAACCTCTTTATGTCTCTTGGAGAAGTGTCACAAAATCAATGTATACTAAATGAAAGAAGGCATCTCAAGGTTATGTTATTCAGTTCTATTGGTTCAAAGGTACAGGTTGACAGAAATCATCTTTTGAGAGAATCTTCCAAAGGTTTTGCTTTAGGACTTTGTGGGCAATAGGATAAAACTGCCACCCAATATTCAATATTAAGAAGGTACTGTGATTTTTTTCCCCGTACCTCTTTGTGTGTGTATTCAAGTCACTTATTCTGACTCTCGTTCACTTTTGTTTATCATAAAATAGAAAACTGACATGTTTCTTGTGAAATTATTGATAGATTAATTAGTTTAGCATTTACGAGTGTCCTTAGACATGTATGCGATACTACTAAAATGCAATGTTTATGGATACACACATCTTAACACGAAGAGTGTTTGTACGTGCTGAGGATTAATGTGAGCTATTCTGCTTGGAAATCCAAAATACTAGTGAGATAGAATAAATACTAAGATTATATACTTTACCAAAAATATTCTTTGGTTTTCAAATGAACTTATAGCTTAGATGCCTTATAGTTTGGCCAATTTCAGTCTAAACAGAGGCTAAAACTGTTTTTCTCATCTCTAGCTTATTTTTTTTAACAATTTTTTTTATTTATTTCTGTATGTGTATGAATGTACTGTCTGCATGCAAGTTTGTGCACCCGTGTCGTGCAATGCTGTGGAGGTCAGAAGATGGCGTCGGATTCCCCTGGAACTGGAGTTCTCCTGGAATTGGAGTTTCAGATGGTTCTCAGCCACCATGTGGGTGCTGGGGATCGAACCCGGGTTCTCTGTAAGAGCGGTCGGGGCTCTTAACCGCTAGGCCATCTCTCCAGCCCTCATCTCCAGCTTATTAATATCTTCACAAAGGTGACATTTCCCCCATCATAAAAAATACCACAGAGTAAATAATAGGAACTAGTTACTTATAGTTTGACTATGAGTGGTACACCTTTGCAGCTACATGCAAATTTGGTGGGGGGGGGGGGCAAAAGCTTTCCAGTAATTGCCACTACTCCATTGTGTTCTTTGTTTCTCTGACCCAGTCAATTGGCCACTTTTCCCTCTCATGGAATCTTCTATGAAAACACAAACTCAGAACTGATTTTCCCCAACACCAATGCATTTTTTCATCATGAAAATGCTCCTATGATGAAATAAGTAGCTACTCAGTAAAGTCTTAAGAGTTGTTGATGACAGGAATTAAAATCGCATGTTAGGACTGGAGTGATGGCCTAGTACTTGAGACTCCTGCGGTGGATCTGAGTTTAATCCTTGTCAGTCAGTTCACAGCTGCTTATAATTCCCGGTACCGGGTATCTGACACCCTCTTAGCTACTCCCTGGCTACATGCATTCATATCTCTCATAAATATAATACAAAATTAAAATAAACCTTTAAAATAAAAGAGCATAGCTTACTCAAAACAGTGTGTTGATTTGGGACCACACAGAGGCTTGCCTGGTTTGAGTGACAGAACCTTACAGTCATGGAATTCCAAGGGTTACAGGATCCAGTGAAACCTTGTGAGTCTTCAGTGAGCTCCTTCACTGCTACTATTAGTGATATGGAAATGAGGTTTCTATCAGTATCACTTTCCTACTTCTCTAGTTTCTATGACAAAAAGGAGCTGCTACTGAGTTTCAAGCATTGGCACTTTGTGCATTAGTAGTAATAGCTCTGCTGAGAACTGTTTAAGCACACTGCCCAAGGTGGTCAAGGAAAGATAGATGATTTTTCAAGCTAAAGAATAACACAACATTCACTTTTCATCTTGCTTATGATGTGTTTTTTTGAAGGTTTGGGGCTAATTCCAGTCTATTTCTGGTTTAAATTTGGATTTATATAAGACTTTGATATCTTTTCTACTCAATAAAGCCTCAAATCTCTAATTCTAAGATTGAAAGAATCACACAGAAACTAAAAAGGTAAAGAGGAAAAAAAAATGATTGATGTGAAATAGAAAGCATTTTGACAAGAAGCGATACAAATCTTTTCTGTTTCCTATGTTACAAATTTGAACAAATCAAAGATTAAAAATCTTCTATGCAATTTGCCTAAAGTCCCAATTCATCCTCGCATTTTTTTAACACAACCAATTTAAACACTTTCTATTATCTCCCAGGATCAAAAGAATCAATCAACATCTTCTACAGTCTTATGGGTCCTCAATCATGCTTGCCCAAGGCAATGAAAATCAAATCAAAGCTGCTCCATGGGGAGGGGGTTATAACGCAATATATCAGAAAGTGTGTGGTAGCAAGAACCATGCATAAAAGGAAATGTAATTCATGTTCATTGAAAACTATATTCTTTTGGAGATTATGTGGAGATCTCCACAATCTGTTCTATTTCCCTCAGAATGAATTTTTAAAATGTCAACCTGTTATTCTTTCTGAGGCAGAAAATTAATTTTGTAATCAGCCCAACCTCGTGTTCTCTTCATCTGTATAACTTTAGATTCTGACATTCAATTTAGACAATTTCCAAAGAAATAAGTGTTAATTTTGAAGGTAATATACAGATATCTGACTACAGAGATGTGTCTAAGTCTATATATTTTCCAACAAGACTGTGTGTGTTCCTAAGTCTGTGTAATAAATATCAACATATTTATAGTAACAGAGTGTTAATTGCTTCATTTTGTTATTGTTTTGCTAACCTCTTACAATGTTTAAATTAAAAAGTAAATTTTATCATAGATATGCATGTATGCGTAACAACATTGCATATGGAAGATTAGATAGTAAATTCAATTCCAAGAATCCAGTGGAGGTTTTGCAAAACATCCTGTGCTGTTGAGGGATGACTGCTTATTTATAGCCAAGTTCAGGGGCTAAGATGAGAGTGGGGTTCTTCTCTAGCCTGCTTCCTTAAACTGGAGAATAATCTCCAATTACATGTTTATTTACTTATTTATTATCTATTTATTTCATGATTAATTTTTATTAATTCTCTGAGAATCTCATACAATGTATGTTGATTTATATTCATCCCTCTCCCTAACTCTTCCCAGGTTCATCCCTCCTTCCCAACCCACAGTATTGAGTCATATTTTTTTAAACCCACCCAGTCCTGTTTGTGCTGCACATATATCTTCAGTGTGGCCACCTACCAGAGGCCAGACTCTTAAATCTTATTCTCTCTCTTTAGCAGCTATGGAATGTCAATAGCTCCTCACTGTGCCCTCCTCCCCTCTCCAAGCTGATGTTTGGTCTCACTTCATCATGTGCAGGTCTTCTGTATGCTGGCCCCAATGCTGTTAAGTTCTTACGTGCATCTCTCCTGTTGTATCCAGAGAATACTGCTTTGTTGCAGTCATCTATCACCTCTAGTCCTTAACACTTCCCAATCATTCTTCTATGATAATCCCTAAGCCTTGGGAGGAGGGGTGTGATATAGCTATCCTTCTGGGGACTGAGAATTCTGTAGTCTGTCTCTGTACTTTTGACCAAGTTGTGTGTTTTTGTCTTAACTGCCATCTGCTGCAAACAGAATCTTCTCCATTGAGTTATGAGAGATGCACTAATCAATGCATATAATGCTAATTCATCATGAGTCTAATACTATACACAAACAGCTGAATAATAGTAATAGATTCTCCTGTAGGCCTATGACCAGTCTATTCACAGGTTACTGCCCCCTGACCATGCCTGGTATGGGTTTCATCTTGTGGATTCAGCTTTAAACCCAAAAAAGTGATTGACAATTACTCCCAGGACATTCATGACACTATTTTACCAGGACATTTGTTAATATAGCTTCCAAGTTTCACAGCTGGGTAGGACTGAAGATTGTCTTCTTTGGTAGGACTTTCCAATATTATGAAAGCTCTATGTAAAGGAGGAGGCATCTAGGTCAATCCAAGCCTGATTTCTCCATGTTCTATGACATAAGCATGTGGCATCTTGAGCAATATGGACAGGAACCAAGAGCACTAGCAAGAGGTGTTAATGTTTGGAGAGTTCTTTGGAACTCACTGTCCAACAATTCAAAAGAGAGAGTCCATTTCTGGCACTGGTATTTTTTAATTGGTTAACCTATGTTATTATTACCTGCATCCATCACTCTGTTAAATGGTAACTCCATTTACTCTCTTCTTACATTTGAATATGTATAGATTTTCCGAAGTCTATAGTAGTCGAATGCAAAGTGCATGTGGAGAAAGCACCACTATAGACGATGCATCACTTTTATAATTATCTGATGTTGATCACTAGTATCTTGAGTTATCTGTGTCCAAGTAACAAATATCAACATTCTATTTATTTACACTGATTATAAATCACCTATAGAACTTGCTTCAGAAGTACTGAAATTGCTAAATGAGGATAATTCATCTTATTGGCTCATGTATATTTAGCAATGAAATAGGTGGTTTATAGTAACCTTATTTCAAGTATATTTCGAAGATTTATATATTTCCAAAAATATTTCTAAAATTATTTGAGGATATTGTATAGAAAATTTAACATATTTGCTGATAAAGAAAAACTGTAATCCCAGCACTCGGGAGGCAGAGGCAGGTGGATCTTTGTGAGTTCAAGGCTAGCCTGGTCTACACAGTGAGTTCCAGGACAGCTGGAGCTACAGGACACCCTGTCTCAAAAAGACCAAAAAATAAAAAAAAATAAAAAAAGGAAGACAAAAGAAAAACAACTGTATCTTAACAAAGAAATTTAAATTGGGTAATGTAGATCCTTTCTTCACTGAAATATGAAGATTGTTTTCTCTAAAGCAGGAATAAAAACTCTTTGAATTTGATCTATTAAACAAATCAAAGTTCTGATTTTTATTATGATTTTAGGTCTTTATATAAAGCACTACATGTTTATCAAGACAAAGTTATGCTTCTTACTATTGTTTTGAATGACAATCAAATTATAAAGTGTAGTTAAAATCAAAATGACTTTATATGGAATGATATGGAATCATTGTTTCAAAATTTGCACTTTGTACAGATGTGGAATGAAATTAAAGATGAGATCAAATTTATCCAATTATGTAAGCCCTTCTTTCACATTTCAGGGTACATACTGACAAGCGGTCCAGCTGGGAAAATATTTAGAAATGTGTTTAATGATTACTTTACACTCTGAATCCCTTACAAAACTTCAAACTCTTCTCATGGCAACAATTCTTCCACATAATTTTTAAAAATGGGACATTGTAAAATCATGTGAATCAATAAAATTGGACAAAAGTAAAGGTATACACATGTTCTTAATAAAAATATGAAGGTGAAATTCACATATTATAAAACATTTTCCTAGAGAGGACTTATGATTGTACAGATGAATTAAAATAATGCATAGATTTGCATAGGTATTATTCAATTATTTGTTTACCAAAAAATAGAAATTTCATGTATTCCATTATTTTGACACATTTTACTTAACCAACAGCACAAGTAAGAGAAAAATACCTGAACAGAACTGACAACACCTATTATGTATCACATGTTTGTTAGTATGAGAATATTCAATACTTACATTAACTTTAACAAAGTATCATTCCTTAGCAAATATTTCTAATCACCTGGTAAGAAAAAATAAAACTATGTCTCCATTATGGACAGAGAATCAAATAATTTTCCCATGGCTAGTCGACTTGGAGACTGTGGTTAGATGCAAAGCAGGAAGGTCTTATTCTTAAATCAGCTGTAATGTGATATTGATGATAATAATAAATATAATTCTTCTGTATCACTACCACCAGTCCTTTTATATCATTTCAATGTCATTTTTCACTCAAATCATTTTAGAACATTTCTGTACTTTTCAAATCTAATTACTTCTTCATTAAAAAAAAAAAAACTACTGGGGCTAGAGAAATGGGTCAGTGGTTGAGAGAACTAGCTGTTCTTGTAGAAGACCAGGGTTCACATCCCAGCACCCACATGGCAGGTAACAACTGTCCATAACTCCAGTTCCAGGAGATCCAATGCCCTTTTCTGTCCTCTGCAAGCATTGCATGGCATGGGTGCACTTATACATGTTCAGGCATGACACTCATACACATAAAGCAAAAATAAATGAATAAAATATAAAAGAAGTAAAAATTCTTCTGTTCCTATATAGGAAGGACATTCATTAATGTGCCATGCTTTAATGTTTCCTCATTCCTGTCAGAATCTGAACATTTTTCCTTCTCACTATTTAGCCTCTTGGATTTTTGTGTGTACTGAAGAAAACAGAAAATTAAAGCACCAGAAACAAAGGGACATAGGAAAAAACAAGGTGCTTTGACTATGTGTTGGTTCTTGTGCTGCTCAAGTTCTGTGTGAGTAAAGCATGGTACTCTGGTGGATACAAACATACAATGGTTTAGAGTTACCCATAGGGAAAATCACTGTTCACCTCCAAATCTTCACAGCAAGCTCCCTTCTATCTTAGAGGGAGGCATCACCTCCTCCTCAAGGATTGCTTACTACAATATGACCTTGAAAAATACTATAAGCCAAGAAATGTCTGGGCCTGGTTCTTTTGGAAGATTCAAGAAGAATGTATATGGGTGGTCAAGACCATGGCAGATGGCCTGTCTCAACAACTTCCTCATCCCCTCCATCAAATACCCTGTGAAAGTATTTAGATCCAATATTCATTTCTTTTTCCCTGGAAAAATTTACTGTCCTACTATTCTTTTGCACACAACACTGCTAATGATGGAGGTGAAAGACACAAGTATATAAAATAGTAACAAGTACAAGAAACCAATGCATCTTAGGATTGTTGTGTTTATAATTCATACCTACAGTCACAAAGGGAATTATTCTCACTGACTTCTCATTTTTTTAAAACAAGCATTCTTTTTCCCTGACATATTCTTAGCTAATTAATCTGCTTCTTATTTCATTTTAAAAACAGAAGCAATCAAAGTAGACCTTCCAAAAGTTTCCCCAGCCACATGGAGTAGCACAATAACAGCTGTGCCAAAAACCTCTGCCATCACTTCTGTTATTATGGATGAGCTGTCTGTGCTCCCAGCTAAGGCTAAACCCTTCCCTTATGGACAGAATCCCATCTCTTCTGGACTGTGTAAAGACATGGTCCAATTGCCTCTTCTGTGCTTCATCAATTATTCCCTCTTACCAGATCATTTTCACAAACACAATGTATCCCTCAAAATAAAATCATCAAAATTCTACCTACTTACATGGGACGCAAAGTACCCTCCTTCTGAGTCTAATCTCAGTAGTAGTTTCCATTGTTACTTCTTGGCATACCTCCTAAATATATATATAACACATAATGCACATGAAATGCATACTGTACAAAATATGATATATAAACAGGATATATATGATATCACAAAGAAAAAGTCATGCAATCTGGGACTTAATGAGAATATAAGGATTTGAAATAAACAAGCAAAAAGAGACCTTGCTTTAAGGAATGTGGAAGGCAAGAACCATCAACTGATATTGTCCTTTGACTTCCATGGATGAGCATTGGTATGTGAATACACACATTCACATATACTACATAGATACATATAGACATACTCACTGCACATATCATACATAGATAAATCATGATACAGATATAAATGCATTACAGACACAAAACACTAAGAAAAATTAAAACAAAAAACATGAAATGATTATTTTTAAAATGAAGCAAGTAGTCCAACTCCATTGACTAATGCAGATAATTTTCTGTAGCAGTTAAAATTTTGTACCACAATGGGGAGTTTGGTTTCAACTGACACAAATAAGAGCAGTATTGGAAATCATGGAGGAATAATCAAAACTCTAAGAATGGTAGCATTTTTTTTAATATTTTTTTTAAATTTATCTTTGTATGTGTATGAATGTACTGTCTGCATGCAGGTCTGTGCACCCGTGTCGTGCAATGCTGCGGAGGTCAGAAGAGGGTCTCGGTTTCCCCTGGAACTGGAGTTCTCCTGGAATTGGAGTTACAGACGGTTCTTAGCCGCCATGTGGGTGCTGGGGATCGAACCCGGGTCTTCTACAAGAGCATCGATGCTCTTAACCGCTAGGCTATCTCTCCAGTCCCAGAATGGTAGCATTTTAATGTTTCTCTCGAGGAGTTGAAGAATGGGTTCTGGGGTTACACTACTTGTGTTTAAATCTTAAATCTTCATGCCATTAGTATTGCAAAACTTATATTATTTATTGTACTTGGCAAATGACTGACTCACTCTGTATGTTGATTTCATCTAATATAAAATGTCAATAACATAACTTCCTCCTTGAAAACTTATGATGGTTAAATGACTTAATACATATATTCACATGAAAGAAAACCTCAAGCACATTAGGTATAAGACAGTTCTCATGGAATTAAAAATATAAGAGAGTAAGACAAAAATAAATACATGAGAAGATTTATCTTTTACTCTTTGACAGTTTTATATATTTATTGGGTTGATTGTAATCATTTCACCGATATTCCATTTTCGCATCCCCAGCCCTCTTCCACTGAAACCCTTCTTCCCAGTAAGCCCAGTCCTACTATGAGCTTTTCATTAGTGAATGATTACTATAATTAGAGTTTCTTACCCAGACATAGCAGTGAGGTTATTTACTGAGGAAAGGGCAATTCGTCAGTGTCTTCATCCCTGAAGAAAATGACACCCCTTCCCTCAAAACAGTTAACTGCCCATAGTCTTTCAGAAAGAGATGGGACTCGTGGACCTTGCCTTATCATTGAAGAAATGCCCACAGGCCCAACCACGAGCAGTTTTTGTGAAGATTAACTACAGTAACAATGACTCTATGCCTATGTTTTGTCAATTTTACTACACCTCTCTCCATCTTCTGGTTAATAGATTCTTCCCAGGCTCTTCTTCCATGACCTTCCCTGAGCCTTGGAGAGGTTGCTATTGCTGTCTATAGGTCTGAGGTCTTCACTCTCACTTATTCTCAGCATTTTGACCAGGTCCATGTTTCTGTATTAGACATTACCTACTGCAGCAATAAGCTTCCCTGATGAAGGCTGGACACAGAGCTAATCTTTAGGTGATGGCAATTTTATAACATAATTTAGCAAAACATTAGTAGTAGATGCTCCCTAATGCCTATTTCCTCTCCATCTAGTAAGTCTTGACCAGGTTTACAGATCAAGGTAATACTGTGAATTATGCCTTAAATGAAATCACTAAGTATTGGCTACAGCAAAACATCCTGCCAGTTTTGAACTAGAGTCTTTTTCTTGCCTGACAGGAAGTTTTTACAGTACATAGGATTTCTAGATGTATAAAACTGTTGACAGTACCTTCTACCACTATGAAATCTAGTCAATAGACAGGAATTCTCTAGCTATGCTTCAGCTTGATATCTCTTTGTCTTGTGATCAAAGTGTACAGTGTATCAGCAATAGTGTCTTACTATCCAATTCTGGTGGTTATACAAAAGGAATGTTCATAGGCTGCATAATTTTCAGTCCCTCTAGCCCTTCCTGAACAATAACTCATAGAGACATATCCCATACCTGATACTGGGATTTTGCATTAATAACCCAGGGATTCAGGGAGGATCATTATCCATACCATGGTTCCTCTGTTCAAACAATTTTTCTTTTACTTTGAGGTCTCTGGTATCTAAAGCTAAGTGAAACCACAAAGACCACCCTTAGATGATTAACAATAAAGAATTACTGGCATGTTTACCTTAGTCCCACCGTATTCATACATCTTTTCTTGCTTACAAAAGCAGAAACAACAAAACCTAAAAGATGAGCTGTTAGGAAACAGGGTGTAGAATCTGAGGACAAGGCAAGCAAAAGGGACAAATTGATGACACGCAGTTTGGAATTAGCAGATAGGGAATTTAAATTGTTTATCATAAAAACATAAAACTTCTAATGGAAAAATTAGACAGTATGCACAAAGAGATGGTTGGTATAAGTAGAAAGATGGAGACCCCAAGAAAGTGCCAAAGTGAATTGAGAGAAAGAAGACATGCTATAGCACAAAAAAATTAAGCATTTTTGATGAGCTAATGGTTATTAAAGTTCTGGACCAGGAACAAAATCAATGAACCTTGAAGACAAGTGAAGAGTGCCTTGTAATCTGAAGTACAGGTAAAAAAACAATGGACATAAGGAAGAAAAGGGAAACACAATAGCTGTGGGAAACTACAAAACCAGAAAAAAGTGAAGCAGAAAGATCATAGAAATAGTACAAGGGGAATGAAAGGAGGAAAGACCAAATATTGAACAGAATGATTCTTATGTATTTTTTTCAAGATTAATGGAAAGTCCCAAGTCATGGGCTTAGGATCATCAGAAACCCCATCCAAGAAACATTCCACAACTGCTCATCCATGCATCATGCTCAAGCTGCAGGGAGCCCATGATAAAGAGAAGATCATAGAAAAAGCCAGCGAAAGAAAATTTATCATACATGCCTAGAGAGGACGAGAGTTTGGATTATGACCATAAACCAGGAAAGCTAGGAGAGACGTGAACAGTGTTGAACAATGCATTTAGAGAAATTGAAGGCTTTCTCAGAAAAATGAAACCCAACTAAACAATAGATATTAAATAATTATTCATAGATAAAAGAAATTAAAAGTGTTAAGTAGGGCTCTATGACTTAAATATAGAAGAAAATATTTTATGAGAGGAATAAAGAATGAAAAATACAAATAGTTCTTTTTCTCATGTTTTTGTCTTGATATGTTTTATAATTAAGGTATTATTAACAATGCATGAGATGGTTATATTATAGATAATTATAGGACTAATAGCATTGACTTTAGGAAAGGAGAATTTGGGAGAATATTATAAAGTACTTTTACTACAATAGATAGCATATAGACTATAATAAGTCAAAAGATATAGTGTAAAGTATTGAAAAATCTTCAATTGCTACTTTCAAGGTATAAGGTATAAGAATCAAAAAATTTTACATTAACATTCAGAAAACAATAATAAATGTGTACATATAGTTACATAAATTTTACAAACAATGATTCAGAACAAGGAAAAACATCAGTATTTGTAAAGAAGTACACTGAATAAGCCACAGTAAGACCTTGTCATCTTTTACAGAAAAAACATAATTCATGGATTAGCATACCATCCAATATCTGTGTCTATAGCAAAGTAACCTACCATAATAATTAGTACTGTTTAAATACCTGTATATCTAATTGTTTGTGCTTCATTAGTAGGATTGAAATGTTATTCCTGGACAAACTGTCAGCCCATGAAAGGAAACAGCCAGAACTGATCAGAGTCCAAAACGACATCTCCAGAGAAAGTAGACTGTTTTGCTTCTCGTCCACCTGTGCCCCTTTTCTAAGCCTAAGGAACAATCTTCGGAAGAGGGGGCATGGTAAAATGTAAGGGCTGCGATTGGGGTGAATGGTGAAACTACAACAATATAGACTGGACACTTATTTGATCAACTTGATTGTACATACAAGCCCTTCCAGCTGGATGGTGGGAGCCTTGGACTGTATGGATTTGGGCACAACTTCTTGTAAATTGGTTTTACATGAAGGATGCTTGTATTAACAACTTATTACTTATTGTTAAAAAATGAAATAAAAGAAAGTATTAAAAAAAAGAAGTACACTGAATGTTGACAACCAGGTTATGACTAAGTGCGGAAACTTCTAATAACAGAATACCAGTATTACTCAGAACACACTCTAATAGTAATACAATGAGAAATAGAGCAATCCCATATACAGTTAAAGATAACAGCCACAGTGTTTCAACAATTTTTACTTATATTGTTTCTTTTTGTATGTGTATAATGTACTGTCTGCATGTAGGTTTGTGCACCCGTGTCATGCAATGGTGCGGAGGTCAGAAGAGGGTGTCAGATTCCCCTGGAACTGGCATTAAAGACGGCTTTCAGCTACCATGTGGGTGCTAGGGATCGAACCCTGGTCCTCTGCAAGAGCAGTCGGCGCTCTTAACCGCTAGGCCATGTCTCCAGCCCCAACAATTTTAAAATGAAATAAACAAAACCCGTAAGGCTGTAGCATTGTCATTCAACTTTATCTAACTGATAATTACAGAGAGCTCTATACACCCTTACCAGAATTCGCATTCCCCATGTGTATGCAAAAATGATCACTATTTTCCTATCATAAAACAGGATCTGAATTCAATTCCCCATACCACACAAAATAGATATTTACCGAGACCAACTTTTTATGTACCATAAAATTTATCACTGATTTCTTAAATTACAAAGAACAAAATCATAAAATCATTTCTGTAGCTTTTCAGGAAGTAATATTAATGTATATCCAAGAAAACAAGAAAAAGTATTAAATACTAATGAAACAAAACCTAATAAAACTGAACACACTAAACAATATAGCATCCCCACAGTCAAAATTTAATTCAATGTAGACATCAATTCAATTGATAAAGTCATAATCAGAGTATCCAAGAAGAAAAACTGTAAAAATGAACAAAGTATGAATAGAAACATTCATTATATTAAGCTCAGGGACAATCAAAACACATCAGTAGAAGTTTATGAATAAATCAGTTTCAATGTGATAACATTGTAGAGATTAAATAAGTATGAGATATAAAATTTAAGATAAAATTATAAGCAAAATTGATGATGAGAAATTATCTGGATAGAAGGCACAAATTCAACATGAGGAAACATTATAATGTTTAAAACAACTTCAACATTACTAAAAATAATAGGGTAACAGGTGAGAGTAGGTGATGTTGAAAGGAGTGTAGTGGACAAAGTTGAAACTACATACAATAACTCTTCTCTTACTAACAAGTTCACTCAGAGGAATATGGCTGTCCATGGTTTTAGTATGACAATCTATGCATAGTGGAGGTGGACAATTTAATTTATTAAAACTATTGGACATTCTTACTATTGGAGTGGGAATTTCCATGTAGCAAGAGAAGGGATTTCAAACAGCCAACCATGTCAGGCATTTACCAAAGAAGTCACCTATAACCTGATGTTTGGTTTAGTACACATGTAGTTTGTCATACATAGAAATGCTTAGAGACATGTAGGTAGTTTTGCGCACACACACACACACACACACACACACATATTTCTTTTCAAATCAACTAGCAGATTCTCTGTATATGTAAGCACATTTGCTCTGAAACAAATACATAATGAAAACATTTTTATCCCAGATAACATTTCTGTTGAAATGTGCAAAATGTGTATTTGCCATATTGTACAAATAATTAAGAAATTATAATCTTTTCTGTGTCACAATATTAGAGTCTCTTTTGTGTTGAGGAGAAAAAGATTAAATTTTAAAATGGCACTGAGGATATAAACAGAAGTAATATGCTAACAAATGAAGCTATTTCAGTGTTAAGAGACTATTTCCAATCTCTAAGATACCCTTTTTAGCATATTTCCTATGTTTCTACACACATACATGTAACACAAATTTGACTTTTTGCATGCTCAGTTGTTTCTAGTGCTTCACATAGAAGCAATTATGAAAATAAGAACGAGAAAAAATACATATGTAAATATGTGAGTAAATAGACATAGTGCATTTAGACTATATTTAAATGCTTAAAATGGTATTCCTACTGAATTCCAGGCCAATGTTGTTGATTATCTCAGTTTAGACTTTATATTCGCATAATGAATAATAGACTGTTATTTTCAAAGGTGTAAGGAAATATAAAGATAATTTAACTGTCAGTAATTACAGTATCAGTATTTTCTATTTAAAGCTCTAAAATTCGCCAATTAAAAATATGTGCTATGTGGATGGAGAGATGACTCAGCAACCGCTGCTCTTGCAGAGATCCAGGGCTTGATTCCCAGCATCTATATGGCTGCTAAGAATCATCCTGAACTCCAGTTCCAGGGGAATCCTAAACCTTCTTCTGACCTCCATGGCATAACACAACATGGGTGCATGTACATATATGCAGGCAATACATTCATACACATAAACAAATATAATATTTAAAAAAATATTTGGCACAGTATCTTTAAAATGTCTGATTCAGACTACTTTTAATTTTATTATTTATTGTTTTATGTTATGTGTATGAGTATATTGCCTGCGTGTGTGTAAGTGCGTCTGTGTCCTTAAATGCCCACAGATAGCCCGGCATGGCGCACGCCTTTAATCCTAGCACTTGGGAGACAGAGGCAGGCGGATCTTTGTGAGTTCAAGGCCAGCCTGGTCTACAGAGTGAGTTCCAAGACAGCTGGGACTACAGGGAGACCCTGTCTCGAAAAGACAAAAAAAAAAAAAAAAGAAAAAAGAAAGCGACAGATAATCCTGGAACTGGAGTTACCCATGTTGTTAACCGCCGAAGTGGGTGCCAGGATTGAAACAAGGACTTCTGCAAGAGCTGCCTGTGCTCTTAATCGCTGAGCGGTCTCTCCAGCCCCAACACTACTTTTTGAGGAATATATCACGTGCAGCCCAGGTTGGCCTCAATGAACTTGTGATTATCCTTCCTCAGTTTTCAGATTCTGACTCAACTGGCATGTGCAAATGTCAGGTTTGGAGATTTTCTTCATATTATTGTTTCCACCAGGGGGCGCAAAAGGTGATAGAATCAAGGTTTATTTCACAGTTTCTACTAAGAACTAAGAAAAATATTTGAAGTTACTGGCTAAAATGATATTTTACAGTTTTGAGCATCATGAATCTTTCTTTATTTGTTCATTTATGGTGTGAAACTAGCTTCGTAGTCAGTTGGAGACAGTGCTGCTGTAGTTATTTGGCTAAGGACTGGCTCAAGACAGGAAAAGCCTGCTTACAATTTGCCTTCCATGCTAACATTTGGGTTTGCTATTAAACAAGTGACTTAGCTCTTTTTAAGTTATTTTCATTATATCTAAAATGTTTTTGGGCACTTGCCACAAATCCCAGATTCTGTGTTGTCTCACACAAGATATTATCTTTCCGTTCCTAGATAATTCTTTAAAAGACATACATTTTCAATTTATGAAAATAAGAGTAAGTGAAACAAGCTTTGGACATTTATTTCAGCCCATGTCACATGAACAACAGCTGATGTGGCCTTGATTTCCCTCATTCGGCACATTTCTCCTGCTTCTCTATATTAATAGTTACACTACTAGCTCCTTATACACGTCTTCCAGCCAAATCACTTCAGAGAGACTGATGATTCATAAAATGATAATTATGGCAAAAGTATAAACAAAACCCCAAATTTAATTCCAAAGCAAAACTCATGTAAGGTTTGAAACATAGATTAGAGACATAGAATCAGTTAGAGTTAGCCAGACTCAGGAGGCAGAGGCAGGCAGATCTCTGTGAGTTCAATGGCAGCCTGGTCTACAGAGTGAACTCCAGGCCAGATCGTACTAAAGGGAGACCCTGTCTCAAAAATACCAAAAAAAAGTAAAATGCACACAGTATCCTGTGTGTCTGTGCCCTGGTTCAATGCTGGCAGGAACAGAGGAATAAAGCTAGACCAAGGCAGAATGTTAGGTCAAATCATTCATAATGTTCAGAACAAACTTCTGTTGTTTAAAATGTATGGTATTTAACTGTGGGATTGAACTTTCTGGAAGTATCATTTCCTCTTTCTAAGCTCAAGCTATAAATGATCAACTCTGCTTTTGCCATCTAAACAAATTAAAGTTTACACTTTTATGCTTTTAGGTTGTGAGGTCTGTCCCCTTTCACTTACTTAGCTTGTGAACCTATCGGTGCACTTGAATCTAGGGTATCAGGAAGAAGTCTTGGCAAAAATTGCCACTAGAAAATAATGACATTATATATACTACTCCCAACCTCCTAAATATTTAATACCTTGCTGCTCAATCACAGATCACAAATATCAATGCACTTCTCTCCCATCCAAAGTATTTCCAATCCTGCCTCAACCTGCAGTTTATCCTGTGGCTCACATGTACATTTGGAGCAAATTCGCCCACTTCACTGTTTTAGTGTATTTCCTGATGCCTTTTCAAGTTTTTATTAGTGTCCTCAACCATCAGTGATACGTTAATAACCATTAACTGTTACTGTCACGTTTTTTTTATACAGACCTTAGTATTTTCTATTCTTATTTATTTATTTATTTATTTATTTATTTTTGGTCTTTTCGAGACAGGGTCTCCCTGTAGCCCCAGCTGGCCTGGAACTCGCTCTGTAGACCAGGCTGGCCTTGAATGCACAAAGATCCGCCTGCCTCTGCTGCCCAAGTGCTAGGATTAAAGGTATGTGCCACCACGCCCGGCTCATGCAGAAGAAGTGTACTCATGAATGCAATATCAGCCCCAAATTCTTAGTTCATGGGCCACCGATGGGATGAAGTCCCAGGGCCTTATTAACTTTTCAGGTTAACTATGGAGTGTAGGTTACACTTCTTCTGGATGATTAAAGCGGACTGTTAGGGAGTGTCCAGATGATAGTTATTCCTTAATGTTATCAGATCAATGTACCTCCTCTCTATTGTCATTCATATGGGTCTCTGAACAAAACTACAATAAGTAATTTATCCTTTTATATAATGGTTGATCTATGAATATGGGCAATACATATCCATATGGACCTCAGCTTGTCTCAAAGGAGCATATTTAGTTGTCCTTTGGCTTCTGCTCAGTTTATAATAGCAATTTCTTACCAATCTATCAGCCATCACACATGTTAAAACCAACTCCTCCCTTCGCGGTGTTTCGTAGATACTTATCAGCACTTTTACATGAAAATTAATATGCAATACAATCCACTGTCAAATTTCCGTCTGCCTCAGGTCATATTTATTTAAACAGTGTTGTGTATAGAAAAGAAAGATAATTAAAAACACAAAACATGAAATGTATAAATACCTGAGCGGACACTTGAAGGTTTTGAATTAGAAGCAGTTTATTTTTCTTTCCAATATATAGTATATGCCCTCTATAGTTTCTGAAATATTCTTTCTGTTTGTAGGAATCTCAAGAAAATGAGTACAATGGATTCAACAATGAATTAGAGCATAGTTACATGTAATTATAGAACTTTTGACTGCTGGAATACTAGAGAATATTGAAGTATTTAGTTAGACTATACTTTACAAAATGCTTATCACCCCTGAAAAGTGAGGATATTAACTTAACTAATGATCCTTTAAATGGGTATGTAAAATATAATTTAGGCTATTTGCAACACTCAAAAGAGAGGTATCATTTGTTACTGCCAAAAATCACTGGCATGTCGAAATCAGAAAAACATTAGCCTTGGTAGAAATAGCTCAATACAACAGGGAAGAGAATGCATTATTTAGAGCAGTTAAATGAAAATTGATGCAAACACTGGTGAAATGCAGGAGAAAAGAAGATACAATTTAGCGAATGATAAATTCTGCAGTTAGTATTTATGCATGCAAAGGAAGGGAAATCTTTGCTCATTAACCAAGGCACTTAGTTTGTGAGCCAAAACGCTTCAGGCTGTAGCCCTAATTGTCATAAATGTTTATCTCTATGCTAGTTTAATTTAGCCTTAAAACATGTTATCTTGAGTGATGAGTATTCTGATTTTTTTTTTCCTTCTTCATCAGCCTAAGTCAGGTTACTCAAAACCTCCTTTTTTCCTGTCCTCCCTCATCAGTTGCCATAACACCCCCAGCCACAATTAGTTTCTCCTCTTCCCCATTATGTTCCCTTCATTTACATCTATTACAGCACCATGCCTCATGCTATATTTACAGGCACACTCCATTTAGCACCGCCTTCTAGAACACCGATTTTTCAGCGCTGTTGGGTAGTGTCACACTGTGTTCTGCTCAGTTCCAATGGCACTTGCCAATCTGTTTTCTTTATACTCTTGAATCTCCTTGTCATTAGTGTACTATTTTCCAGCTGACAGTGTCTTGATGCTCACTCAATATATTGAAAGTTTCCCCAAGAATGAACAAACATGGATCATTTTAATGGTGAAAAGAGATCAGCATTCAGGATCGTATGTGAGAAATTTAGCTCTCTGTGTATTGTGCTTTAGGCCTAACCATGCCACCATGTGAGCACCTACAGAGTGAAAAAAGTCAGGGATTTAGCGCATGTTTTTCTGCTAATTTAGTGTTAAGTAGCCAGGCGTCGGACACATCTCTATAATTATCATGACTTTGTCTCAGTTCTCACATTTATGGAACCATCCTCTATTTCAGAAGGGAATGAATAAGGTACATGATGGTGTGTATTTGAACGTCTGAGCCCTTTAACACCAAACTACTCAGAGCCGTGACAAAGTTTAGCATTATAAACACAGAATCACATTAAGCATTAGAAACTTAAAAGTGCCTGTTTGCCAGGGAAGAGCAATAGCCAATGAATGATAACTGATTCCACGGAGTACTGTAAATATCATTCTTACATGCTTCCCAGTTTTTAAGAAAGGCAATATTGCAATTAAGAATATTTTAGAAGTTTGACAATTACTGTGTAGAATTGAGACAAAAGTGTGTGGGTGAAGTCCAGCTCACAAACAGTTCTTTTTACACCTTACCTTTCACATCTCTCTCATTTCTTCCATTTATCCGTGTATTTTTTCTTCGTATGCATGTGAATGCTATGCTTTGAAAGATTCACATGTGTGTCTTCAATAAATTAGTCACTGCAATCAAGTACAAATATGAATATAATAAGTAAAAAAATACCAGTACTAAAGGCTGAGTAAGTCATCACAAATTCAGAGACAGTCTGGAAATACTGACTGAATGCCAGATATGAATGGAGATTTGGCTTTAATGTTTCCAATGATAAGTCATGAAATCAAATGTAACCAGTTTCAAGATGTACACACTCACATACACACTGATGCAAACAAAATAATTTACCAATTTCTGATACAAATGTGGATTTTCTTAATATTAGATTTTAAGATGAAATACAATTTCTGGTGCATTATTTTGGATAATTTCTTCAGGAACATTTGTATAATAAATTTGTGTTTTAGAGTCACTTTTATTAAAATCTTCTGTCTTTACTAGTTGCATTAGGAAACAAATTTAATTTTTATCTTGGTTTCAGCCTAGTGACAATAAAGAGTAGCTATAGCCATGAAAACCTCAATAGGTTATTGGATATATTGATACAATTTGAAGATATTTTATTAGTTTTTGAATATCTGGAGTCCATAAGCTTTTGTACACGGAATATACCCTAAGAGCACACAAGACAAATAACTCAATTACACGCATATTACAGTGGAAAAGCATAGCACAATATAAAGTATAAAACTTTAGCATGAGAGGCAGAGAGAAATTGAGTCCATCCTTCAATTCCCACAAGCCAAGCTTCCTTACATAATAGAGTGCAAGGCACACAGTGAGTCGCAACTGACCCAGTTTCAAGGAATGGGAACCTCTGGAGTGTGTACCACTGGATAGGACCCCTATATTAAGCCTCTCCTCAGAGATTATTGTGGAAGAGGGGGTGGAAAGATTGTAAGAGCTGGGTATGGCTCCTTTATTGAGCAAGATCAACGGTCTTTTGTTTAAAAGTGTTTTAATGTTTCCTCTATTTTCCACATTGACAAGCCCCCACACAATTGATTATGTGACTTTCAATGGATATTACTCACTTGTTATTAATTAAATGAATTTAGTGAAATTATTTCAAAGTAAAAGTGGAACAATACAAAGTATTAGCAAAAATAATTATATACATGCATATTTCTTTCAGAACAATCATCATGAGTAATGCCTAATTGCTATATATGGCATTACTTATTATTTTATATGCCATAGGACTCCCCCTGGGATCAGAAGAGATTCAGACTTAGGTGAGGATTTTTGTCAGCATAGTAACTATTTGGGGCCAATTCCTTCCTGGATTTCATACAATGTTATAATTTTGAAGCTAAAAGTTACTGTGTATCATGGAACTTATGTGATTATATCTTACTCTTAAAATGTTGGGGATTAGGAAGCTTCCCCAATGACCAGATGGTAAGTATTATAGACTTTGGTGCCTTATTATATCTGATCAACTCTCCCATTATAGGGAGAAAAGAGCATTCTAGGACAATATGCAAAAACTGTGTGAGTCTGTAGTCCAATAAAATTTAATTGCAAAATGGGTGACAAGCAGATATGACCCTTGGGCTATAGTTACTAACTTCTTAAGGATAATCAATGGAAGATTGTGTTACTTGGAAAAGCTATCACGTGTTCTGGATTTGCATAGAACTCTCAATTAGAGAGGGAATAACATTTTCTCAAATGTTTTCAACTGAATTTGAAAGGCATATATTAATATTTAGTGAATCATAGTTCAATTACACAATTAACTAGATGGCTCCTTTTTTCTCTTTTATTATTTTTTATGTTTTAATGTTACTGTTCTTTGTTGTATGGGTATTGCGAGAAGAGACCTTAATTTAAATATTTTTATGTCGTTTATTTTTTTGGTCTTTTCGAGACAGGGACTCCATGTAGCCCCAGCTGGCCTGGAACTCACTCTGTAGAGCAGGCTGGCCTTGAACTCACAAAGAACCGCCTGCCTCTGCTTCCCAAGTGCTAGGATCAAAGGCATGTGCCACCACGCCCAGCTAATTTAAATATTTTTAAATGCTTGGGAATGACTACCCTCTTCAGTTCTCACCAGTAGCCACTTTTTTTTATTACTTCTTTATTTTTTTTCATTTTTTAACAACAAGTAATAATTTATGAGTAAAGCATCCTTCATGTAAAACCAATTTGCAAGCAGTTGTGCCCAAACCCACACAGCCCATGAGTCCCACCATCCAGCAGGGGGTCTTGTATGTTCAATCAAGTTGATCAAATGAGTGTCCAGACTATATTGCTGTAGTTTCATCATTCACCCCAATCGCAGCCCTTACATTCTACCACATCCCCTCTTCCACAGATTGTTCCCTAGGCTTAGGAAAGGGCCACAGGTGGATGAGAAGCAAAACAGTCTACTTTCTCTGGAGCTATTGTCTTGGACTCTGGTCAATTCTGGCTGTTTCCTTTCATGGGTTGACAGTTTGTCCAGGAATAACCTTTCAATCCTACTAATGAAGCACAAGCAATTAGATATATAGGTATTTAAACAGTACTAATTGGGGCTGGAGATATGGCCTAGCGGTTAAGAGCGCCGACCGCTCTTACAGAGAACCCGGGTTCGATCCCCAGCACTCACATGGTGGCCAAGAACTGTCTGAAACTCCAATTCCAGGAAAACTCTAGTTCCAGGGGAATCCAACACCCTCTTCTGACCTCCGTGGCATTGCATGACATGGGTGTACAAACCTGCATGCAGACAGTACATTGATACACATACAGAAATAAATAAAATTAAAAAAAATAAATATACAGTACTAATTGTTATGGTAGGTTACTTTGGAATAGACACAGATGTTTGGATGTTATGTTAATCCATGAATTACGTTTTTTCTGTAAAATATGCCAGGGTCTTACTGTGGCTTATAACATCTCCTAACCACTAGAGGATGTAAGCTTGTGGCATCAATCATGAGTTATTCCTCCAAGAAGAGAGCTAATAGCCAATTAGATTTGGGATATACAGGCATATGGCTGCCACTGCTGCACAGTATTTCCAGGCAGGTGAGGTATAGCTGATGCTGACGGAGGAGTCTTGCTTGACTCTAGGAGACCTATATTTGCTTTATTGGTTTAGTGGCCTTTGGTAACACTCTCTGGTTTTCCAGAGACCAACTGTACACTTGCAAGTGTGGTCTCAATACATCGTTCCCATGTTTACATCAGGTCTTCAACAGCAAGGCCTTATCGCTTCTCTTCTTGCAGGTATCCCAGTTTACAGGCAAGAAGCCTTCACATTTTTTTGGGGGGGGGGCTTGGATCCCCTGGCCAACATCTCATTGGTAGAATGATCCATTGCTGATATCAGAGCTGTATTAATATATTTTGCTTAAGTGCATAGCTTAAGGAGACTTTAGTATTATATTTGGTTCTGAATAGAGAATAATCCTTTTCACAGTTCCTATGTCTATTAGTCAATTAAAGAAGGCAGTTTTATCAGTTTTATAAGAGATTACCTTTATAACAGTTGGCTCCAATTTACAGTTAGAGAACAACCTCATCATCATCATATTTCTCCTTGTTCTATGGGAGGGGGTAAGAAAGTCTCTCTTATTAAAACCTTGCTGCACCTAGAAGGTAAGTTTCATTAGGACTCATTATAAATAGTTGTTACAAGTAGGATCCACAGAGGGGTTTGATGTCTGTAGCAATCTGAGGCTTTTCTTCCTTTCAATGTTCAGATGGGCCAACCTTTCTGCTGGCACTTCCTGGTACATCCTACACAATGCAAAGCTGTATCTTTTCTTTCTCAGCCGTTAAGTTGGTGACATTTTGACCTCTTGGAACATACAACTCTTTTCCCGTAGTTTTAAGATTTGAATTGCAAGGTCTTTGACAAAAATGTTTCATATCTATCTGTATCCCCCTTTTTATTTTAGGTTTTTGTTTCATTTGACCCATGAGTCTCAAAAAGGCAGTTGTATTACACATACCTATAGGCTGGAATCAAGGTGCAGATTTCCTCAAATTCACCCATGCTGTTTTGGGTGACGGTATGTGGTTACCTTGGGAAGCAAACTTAATTTTTTAAGATAAATCATCCTACAGGTAAAAGAGAATGCTACAAGGTGATACTGTACAACAGAAAAATTATAGAGAACATTTGTATGTGCCAATCCCAAAGTTATTGTTATACAAATTTTAAGTAAAACAAATGTGGACAACAACAATTTATATTTCCAATTAACTCAGGTGCATTGCCGTTTTTATCAGAACCTTTAAACCAATGTTGTTTAATATACACATATTTACTTTTATTAAGTCCTAAAACACCTTGTAACCTGTAGACAGAGTCTGAGCAAAATTAGATACTTGTTGAACTCAAGTCAATTAAATATGCCCATAAATCGAATATATACCCATGTCCCTCTCCCACCCCTCCCACCCTTCCGGATTCACCATTTCAGTCAGTTTTCTGATGCAGTCTTTCTGTTGTTGTTCTTTTAATATGCATCTTTTTAAACAATAGAATTATGAGTATATTAATCTGTTAAGTGATACACCAAACTTTATACAATTCCCAAGGATTCTGTAGCCTGCATCTATTGTGTATTATTTTACCTAAGAAGGCAGTCCTTATTCCACTGAGGAATCCTTCTGCTCTAAGTACATTTTATTCTTACAATATTGAAACATTTCTTTCACCTTAAAAATTGTAATTGAAATTTTTCACTTGTAAGAACTTACTGTTGTATGGTTCATGTCCAGAAATACAGGGGATTCCACATTTTTTTAATTAAAGCAACTTGTACTGGCATATTTTGTTCCTAGCAATGTTGAATAGCTATAAAATATACTTAACAAATGGGTGTCAGCAAAACATGGCTAAAGAAAATATGTAAAGAAGACAAGATATGAAACAGTCCTTTGTGTTAGAGAAAGCCTGTTTTAGTGAAAAAAGAAATAGTGACTTTCCTCCTCCTTGAGGAACATTTTTTTTTTCTTTTTTGGTCTTTTTGAGACAGGGTCTCCCTATAGCCCCAGATGTCCTGGAACTCACTCTGTAGACCAGGCTGGCCCTGAACTCACAAAGATCTGCCTGCTTCTGCCTCCCAAGTGCTAGGATTAAAGGCGTGCGCCACCACGCCCAGCAAGGAACAGACATTTTAGAACTACTTCCACAAGAGCAGTCAAATTTCATTCCCACATGAGCCTTATATTTTTTGTCACTCCTAGTGTTTAACAGACTTCTCACCATTTATTGGGATTTTTGTCAATATTTTTATGTTGCTGAGAATCAAAGTCATCAGAAACACTGAAACCAATTGCCAGTGAGGTACACTGCTAACCTCAAGCCATTCTCATCAATTTCATATGTTCATTGTAGAACTTTAGTCCATCATTTAAACAGGATTTTTTTATGTGTATTAGGTTTTCTTGCTTGTTTGTTTGTTTGTTTTCCTTCACGCATGTAAATGTACCTCATTGCAATACCCACAGAAGCCAGAAGTCGCTCTTGGATTCCCCTGGAGTCATATGATTGTTAATCATCATGTGGGCGCTGGAAAACAAACCTAGGTCCTCTGCAAGAGCACTTTCCTTAATTCTTGAGCCATCTCCTCAGTCCCATTTTATAATGTTTAAGTGTGAAGATTAGAAGATAGCAGAATATACCTAATCCATAACATTAAATGGAAAATTAATTCAAATGACCAATAAAATTATAAATATTTGGCTTCATACATATATTTAGGCCTGACCTATGTAGTAAAATTTCAAATAACATTTAAATGAATCTTATATGCATTTTTTTATTTCCTTTGCCACAGTTTATAAAATTTTCATTGTTTTTAAAACATTGTGTTAATATTATGTCATCTCTTTGTACCAAAAAGACCAAAGATTGTATAATGAATCTCATTCAGAGCTTATTTTCTCTTCTAAAGCACTCATTTTAATAATTATGATAATTAATTGAAAATGATGCCTACTTTGAATTTAGACCTAGAGGCATGGCATTATTGTGATAGTTAATCCTGCATGTTAGATATTTGTTTGTGAGATCCCTCATGGCGGTGCTGAATTATAGAGACTTCTCTGAAGTGCAGTTGCTCCATCCTTACCCACTAGTTACCATGCCACTCTAGGCTGATAAACATGTGTAGGGGAGAAGAAAAACAAGGTAGCTCTAGTTAATCATGTCTATCCTGTCTTACTAATTTCTGGTGCAATCAAGTTCAAATCAGATTTCCCCTCTTTGCATTCTATAGTTGAAGAAACCACCGATGGAATTTCAATATCCACCTGCAAAGTCTAGTCAATGATTTGGGACTCTTTTTCACATAGAAATATAACTCAGCTTGGTGCATTATCAAGTGTAGTTGTGCAGGCTGTCTATTCACTCCATTGATTCCTTTGCTGTGAAGAAGCTTTTTAATTTCATGCGGCCTTCGGTCAATGGGTGGCATTATCTCCTTAGTGACTAGAGTCTTATTCAAATACTCCTCGCCTATGCCTATATCTTGAAAGACATCCTACTTCTATTTCTAACACTTTCAGGTCTTACGTTAATGTCTTTGATCTACTTGGAATTGATCTTTGTTTGGAAGGGAGCATAATCATCTAATGTTGCTCTTTGGCATATCATTATCTAGGTTACTTAATATTATATGTTTTTTTAAATTTTTTATTTATTATTTTATGTGTATGAGTGTACTGTCTACATGTAGGTCAGTGCACCCGTGTCATGCAATGCCACAGAATTCAGAAGAAGGCGTCGTATTCCCCTGGAACTGGAGTTAAAGACGATTCTTAGCCACTGTGTGGGTGCTGGGAATCGAAGCCAGGTCCTCTGCAAGAGCAGTCGGTGCCCTTAACCGCTGAGCCATCTCTCCAGCCCCCCAACATTATATGTTAAAGAGACTATCTTTCCTCCATAGTATATTTGGCATCTTTGATAAAAGTCAGGTGGCAGCTATGTGGCTGTGTAACTGAGTCCTCTTTCCAGTTCTTTAATGTATGAGCCTCTTGTAGTGCCAGTCTCATCCTGGGTTTTTAGTATGTCTCTCTTATAGCATTTTAAAGTTAGCATCCATGCTGTTTACATCATATTCATTAAACATACTGGGTTTGGGGTTTCCCATCACTTATAAAACTTAATCACAGTGTCTGTCGATTATGATATTGGAAAAAGCATTCATTCTTGAACCCCGCAGTGATTCTTCCACATGCTGAGGTTTGAATGCATTGCGTTGCGGTACTCCCAGATAACTAAGTATCTGAAAATATTTGAAAGTCCCTTTAAAGCGATCAGGTTAGAAAAGCCTCCTGGAGCTGCCACAAGCTCCCTGAATTCTGATCTAACTATGCATTTGTTTTCTTATTTCAATTTTTTTTTGATATTTATTTCTGTATGTGTATGAATGTACTGTCTGCATGCAAATTTGTGCACCCGTGTCGTGCAATGCCTCGGAGGACAGAAGAGGGTGTCGGACTCCCCTGGAGCTGGAGTTCTCCTGGAATTGGAGTTTCAGACGGTTCTCGGCCGCCATGTGGGTGCTGGGAATCGAACCCGGGTCCTCTGCAAGAGCGGTCGGCGCTCTTAACCGCTAGGCCATCTCTCCAGCCCCTTATTTCAATCTTTAAGTTGTTTTCTTCATAGAGCCGAGATGACTGTGACTTTGGAAGACAGGATTTAAATGGAATTTCAAATTATAATCTTTTGAATTCTCACACTGACATTGTAAAAATTATTTACAAAACACTTTTCTCATGTTTTGCCTATGACTACATGCATTTAGGCCATCCCATTGGATCAAGCTTATGTGGAAATTAATGACTTATGAATACACTTGATATGACTAAAACTAAAAGATATAAATTGTTATAAATCCTGTCGATTATTTACTTTCCAAGTTTTAAATGATTATTCTTTTCTTTCTAATTACAGATATGTAAAATATCTGTAATTAATTTGTATGCGCAATTTGTGCTGCTACTTGCCCTTTCATAACTCATGGTTTCTGGGAGACTTTAATAATTTAAATATAATTGATATATTTGCTTTTGCTGTAAAATATTTTTGTGTTTGTATTTTCAATGCAATATAGGAAAAAATGAAATGATCTTCTGTTTTAAGTGAATAAAAGTTAAACGCATGAGTTACTGAATATTCGAGGTCTTTTCATTTCTGAAAATTATAATTTGTGTTATTGTGGCACCATGCAGCTTTCCATATCTATTTGACTTTCCATTGTGTAAATATTGTAAGTTTAAAAAGCCTGTTTCAATTTTGATTTATACTAAAATATTAAAAAATATTAATAATACATTAGCCTAATGTGTCTTGATTTTTAAAACTATGCAACAGTTCACTTTTTAAAATGCTTTGGAGCATGGTTTTATGTCCCTGAATACATCTTTATAGATTTTTTGAAATATTTGTCTATTCACAAAAAAAATGATTCCAAATTAGTGAATATATAATAAGTCCCGAAGTCCATTTCAGTACAATAGGGAAGGAGATTGGCTATCTCTAGTCTAGTTGCCTTTTGTATTCTATGGATTTGGAAAATATTTAAAATACTTTAGTCTCCATTACATTTCCAGTTCTAACAGCAAATAACCATCTATACTTCATATCAGGAAATAGATCCATTATTGATTTTGTATAGTTATATTCAAAACTAAAATATTCATATTGAAAACTTGCCCAGGCAGTACAGATTCTTTAGACATGGAATATAATTGAAGTGATTAGTTTAATGAGGAAAAGTTTCCTTTTTCTTTGAAGTTGTACTATTAGTGTAACCTGAGCCACTGTAGTAGATTGGTAAAGGTATGTAGGATCTTTCCTTTGTTTTTGTTTTTTTTTGTTTTTTTTTTTAATTGATGCTTTGTGTATTTCATACATCATTTTCCAATTCAGTTCAGGCATATATCCCCGTCCCTTCCCCCCACCCCACCCCTACCCATCCCAGATCGTGCATTCTGCCGTAAGTTTTCTGCATCTTTCTCTGCTTTTTTGTTTTGTTTTGTTTTTTTTTTTTTTAACAATAAGTGATAATTTGTGAGTACAAGCATCCTTCATGTAAAACCAATTTGCAAGCAGTTGTGCCCAAACCCACACAGCTCATGGGTCCCACCATCCAGCAGGGGGGGCTTGTATGTTGAAACTACAACAATACAGACAGGATCTTTTCTTTGTAAGAGGAAAGGTTGTTAATGTTGCATTTAATAAATTTGGAAATAATTGGTTGGAAAAGACCACACACACACACACTTCTTTGATCCTTTAATTATTAATTATTCTTTTTAAAGTCTGTGCTAAGTAGCTTCAGTTGTCAACTTGACAAACCTGAGTAGAGGGATCCTTAACTGGATTGGCCTGTGACCATATCTGTGGAGTGCTGTGGGATGGCCCTGCAGACCATGGGCAGTGCATCCCTTGGGCAGATGGTCTTTGTTTTATAAGAATGCAGGCTGAGCACAGGCCCAGGGAACAAGCTAATAAGGCGCACTCCTCCATGGTCTGTACTTCTCTTCCTGCCCTGCACTCCTGCCTTCATTTCATCTGGGGCTGAAGAATCAGCTGTGATTAACAAGAGACCAGAATCACAGGGGCAAAATCATCTGGCAAGTATTTCCTCAGAGTCAGCCCACAGAAGTTGTGGTCCAGGAGGATCACAGAGGCCCAATCTCAAGCTGAGGATAAGGCATGGTAATGTTTGAGAGTTCCCCCAGGTGGTACTAAGTGTTGAGGGTATTGTGGGAATGGTAGCGAGAATAGGAGGCTTTGTGCCATGAGAGGCCAGGGAAGGCCACTGGTGAAGGTACAGCGTTAGCTGCAGTGGAGACCCCAGAACTGCAGGGGTCATGGGAGTAATCTGAGGCTTGGCACTCTAAGAGGACAGAAGAGGCTACTGGTGAAGTTCCAACCTCATCACAATGGAGACTCCAGTGTATTGGAGTGCCGAATTCTGCTTAGCTAGGTCATGGGGGACACAGAAGAGGGACAGTGCTATATTTCATAAAATATATTTGGGGATCAGGAGATTCCCTTTTCCCTAGAACAAAAAGCTTCATAGGCTCAGGCTAGCTCCATGCCACGCCTTTTGCTGTCCTAGGAAGTTTCTAACTTCCTAAGATTTTATTTTCAGGAATGAGATGTTCTAAGCAGGTATTCAGGAACAATGGGTAGGATGGTCAAAGGACAATATAGATATTTACACACGACAGTGTAAATAAGGTATAGCTTTTAATTTAATCTAAATATAAGGTGTACTGCACTTCAGAATCTGCCTCTGCATACATGCATGTCTGGTCCTCTGCCACATAGACATTATTGGTTACTAGTGACTTTGCACAGCCAATCATATTTTTGGAAGAGCTCAGACTGGGCAGTGGTCTCCAACATTGGTGCTGTCAGGACCATGGAATGACCACCAAGGGCAGAAGCAGATGTGGCATGGAGCCAACCTGGAACTATAAGACAAGTGGTATGTGCTGTGGATGGAAGAGCCAAGAACTGGAGCTGACCAAGTGAACTCATAGCTAAGAGAATTTTTAAAGAGAGTTTGAGCTTTTCAAGTAGTTGAATGTTTTAAAGACTGTGGAACTTTTAAAGTTTTACTGTTTTATATTATGATATTAACATCCTATCTTGGGGACAAGAAATGAAGAGCTTGTATCTGCGTGTGAAGGTGACAAGGGGTCAACTGTCCTGGATAGTTTCAGTTGTCAACTTGACACATCTGGGTGGAGGGAAAGTCTACTGAGGAACTCCCCTATTGCACTGCCATATGGTCATGTCTGTGGAGCACTTTCTTGACTTGGGGGTGATTTGGAAAAGCCCAGCCCAGTGTGGCCAGTGTCACTTCTGTGCAGGTGGTCCTGTGTTTTTTTTTTTTTTCCTTAATTTATTTATTGAACTTTTGCACATTTAACACAACATTTTTAATTAAATTTAGCCCCATTCCCCGTTCTATGCCCCCTACCCTGCCAGAGCTCATGCATTCCTCCATACATGTCTTACATCTTTCTCTCAGTCTTTTTAAAGTTTTTCTATGCAGAAGGTTACTGTTTTGGGCAGAAGTTTACTGTTTCAGTCAGTTCTTTGAACAAGTCTGTTTTGTTGTTGTTCCTTTTAATTTTATATTACTCCAAAGTATACACTCCACACATATATCAAAATTATGATGTCTGAAAATAAGCTATAGGTTAATTCCAAAACATGCTTAGGGATTTACCACCTTTTTTTTTTTCTTTTGGTATTTTTGAGACAGGGTCTCCCTTTTAGTACTAGGTGTCCTGGGGCTCGCTCTGTAGACCAGGCAGGCCTTAAACCCACAGAGATCCACCTATCTCTGTCTCCTGATTTACCACCTTTTAACAGTAGATTTGCATGTGGGTAAAAAAAATATTAATTTACATTCCTAAATTACATAGCAAGTTGATGTATGTTTTATGTACATTTTCTTTTTTGGTCTTTTCAAGACAGGGTCTCCCTGTAGCCCCAGCTGTCCTGAAACTCACTCTGTAGACCAGGCTGGCCTTGAACTCACAAAGATCCACCTGCTTCTGTCTCCCAAGTGCTAGGATTAAATGCATGCACCACTACGCCCGGCTTTAATGTACATTTTTATAGTAGCATCAGATATTATATTTACTAAAAAGGAAAAAAAATACTGTTTGCCTTATAAATAAGGATTTGGTGCTAGGATCCACAAATGAGGGACACCATACTTTGTTTTCTTGGGACTGTGTTACTTCACTTAATATAATGGCTTCTAGTTCCATCCATTTTCCTGCAAAGTTCATGATATCATCTTTCTTTTCTGGTGCATAGAACTCCATTGTTTAGATGTACCAAATTTTCTTTGTCTACTTGTTGGTTGAGTGACATTTGGATTGCTTGCAGTTCTTCACCATGGTGAAGAGAGCTGCAATAAACATAGATGTGCATGTATCTATGCCATAGGATGGATAGGATGAGTCTTGTGGGTGGGTATATACCAGCAGTGAATAAGTGTTCCCCTTTCCCCACAACAACTCCAGCATTTGGTATCATTTGCTTTCTTGATTATAGCCTTACCAGAGTAAGATGAAACCTTAAAATGGTTTTAATTTGCATTTCCTTAATTAATAATGATGTTGAACACTTTTTAAGATGTTTTTCAGCCATCTTCTTGATTTTTGAAGTCTCTATTCAGCTCTTTACTCCATCTTTTGAGTAAGTCATTTGTTTTCTTGCTCCTTTGTTTTTTGAACAATTTATATATTCTGGATGTTAATGCTCTGTCAGAAGTATCACAGGTGAAGGTTCCCTCCCACTCTGTGGGTTTTCTCTTCATTTCTTATTGTTTCTTTCTCTGTTCAGAAAGTTTTGAGTTTAATAAGGTCCCATTTGTTCATTGTTTACCATATTTCCTGTGCAGCTGCTGTCTGATTTAGAAAGACTTTGTTTATGCCTATATCTTTTAGGTTACTTCCAGCATTTTCTTCTCTCATTTTTCAGAGTTTCAGGTTTCACATTGAGGCCTTTGATCCACTTGGAGTCGATTTTTGTACAGAGTGAGAGGTAGGGGTTTAATTTTATTCTTCTAGAAGTGGTGATCTAGTTTTGCCAACACCATTTGCTGAAGATGCTGTCTTTCCTCCATTGAGTATTCTTGGCCCCTTTATCAAATATGAGGTGGCTGAATTGCATGTTCTTGTTTGGATCTTTCTAGTCTATGGTCATATCACCCTGAACACACCCAGCCTCGTCTGGTCCTGTGTTTTATGAGAAAGCAGGTTGAGCACAGGCCAGAGGAGCAGGCCTGCAAGTCGCACTCCTCCATGTTCTGTGCCTCAGTTCCTGTCCTGCTATGCTTCCTTGGTTTCCCTTCCTGAAATTTTTACTTAAGATGAAATAAACCCTTTCTGCCATAAGTTGGTTTTGGTCTGTGTTTTTATCACAGCAGCACAATGTAAGTCAAAATAAATCTCTAAAAGGATGTTCATTATCTTTACCCCTTTGTGGTTTTCTAGTATGTTCACTATATTTACAGCTTTGTGATAGCTATTCCAAATTCTAGGAAAATGTACATATGGTCATTAATATTGCAGATTATTAGTAGTTCTTTCAATTTATTGCCCAGGTTAATATGTGTTTCATTTGAAAAATTACATTATCTCCTGCAGAGAATTTTGAAATTCGTTCAGAAGCATTTCCTGTTCAAATACCATATAGCACAAACTTTGATCCTTTTTTAACCTGTTTTATTATAAGATGATTTTGAACCTATGTCCAGATGCATGATGGAGTTCATTAAGGAAAAGAGCATCAGAATAATGAAGAGCTAGCCACCTATGGCACCTGTTTTTATCATAAAACCTCACTTCGTTGTACTTGCATTTCCAGCCTGTTGTATCCTGTTAGTGGCAGACTCCAAACACAAGTTTCTCAGTTCACCACATATTTAAAGTGTGATAGTCTACCTACTTCTTATTGGCTAGGCCAGCTAGCCATTCCCCTGATGGCCAGGAAGTCAGTAATATGTTGAACATGTGTTCATTTCTGGTGATTTCAATAGATGGTGACTTTTAAAGGAACTCAGGTTCCAGGATAGATAACACAGCATATTAGTACACCAAAACATAAGCAGGCACAGAATCTTTTGCACAATTCAACATTGATGATTTTCTTATAATACATGATTAATTTCCACTGGTAAGAACTTTTGATATGATGCTAAAACCAATTTAAAGCATAAATTGTAATTGAGAAATTTCATGCACACTAATTAGATTTTCCATTGATGGTGTTAAATTCTGGAGATCCTTATTTTGTGATCCTGTATCATTTAAACATAAATTTTCTTTTACAAAGAAGATGCTCCATACTTGCAAACTTGCTTAAATGCTACTTAAGATTTACCTATCTAGATTCTAAATGTGGAGGTTGAAACAGATTTGAGATGGGTGCCACAGTGTCCAAGATGCAGAAGGTGTTGAATATGTTACTATCCCAGCACTGACTTTAACAAATTTGGCATACTTGGCTTATTCACTTAACCTCTTATATCTGATGAATAATATGCAGAAGTTGATAACTTTTGAAAAGGAAAGAAAATATTAGGCACAAAATGCTGAGCATAGTGTTGGCTCATTTACGTTCTTTTTTTTTTTTTTTTTTTTTTTTTTTTTTTCTTTCATTTGTTTGTTTGGTTTGGTTTGGTCTTTTTGGAACAGAAACTCATTGTAGCCTCAGCTGTCTTGGAACTAGCTGTGTAGAGCAGGTTTGCCTGGATCTGCTGGAGATCACCATGCCTCTGCCTCTCTCGTGCTGACACTAAAGTAGTATGACACCACACCTGGCTCCTTTTTCTTTTAAATATTATAACTTTGTCCTGAACTCATGATTTTAACATGATACCCTGAACACATTCATTAATTAACAATTTAATGTCTATATATTACAGTATGGATAACTCTGTGAGAGGTGTTTAAAAAATCATATTGAATAAGGAAATTATATATATAATGTCTAAACCAAAACATTAGCATATGTATTGAATGGTGTCACAGTTACAAACAGAATTGCTTTAGAGAACACATTTTCTTTCATTTTGATTTTGAGGAACTCTGATTGATTCATTTCATTTTGACGAAAGAACCCTTTTTTCATGTATACAGAAATATCAGATTTAATGTAATTTCTTCTTTCAATATACATAAGACTCATATGCATAATGTAGCAGCATATATAGTGTTCTATCAGGATTTATTCTTTTAAGCAATTTGGCATTTGAATTCTCAGACTCAGCTGGAAGATTACTGAGTATTGCTTTCTTTCTATTGTGTATTTCTTATTCATATTAAACATTAGGGGAAATCATTGTGCATTTTAATTTCCAGTAATATTTTGCATCTGTTGAGCATATAGCATGGAAATTAAGTGGGTTTATTACAGTATTTTAAGAGAGGATCTTATTTTTGACAGAATTATCAGTCAGAACAACCTTAATGATATTTCAACCCTGATATAATATCTGTTAAGTTATGACTTGATAATTTGTAACCCCTCTAGCATCAGGAAAATAACCTTCAGATATTTTACCATTGAAATGTATTCATCAACCACAAACTAATCTTTTCATTAGTGATGTGATTCAAGTTTCCAAAGAGAGTGTTGAAATCTTGAATAATATCCAGGTGGTAAATGTGATTGAAAATCATATCAACATGCTTTGAAATTGATAATCTCTGTGATAAGAATGCAACCAAGAAGAGAAAGAAATCATCTTGATGGTAGCACATTTCCTTCTGATAATTCCTATTTTCTATGAACAGTGGTCATTTAGATCAAGTGAGTAGAAGAAAACAGTGGTTTTTTTCTACTGCTGAGATTTATAAGGTTGCCTTTATTATTTAAAATGACTTAAATATATCTAGGCTTCTACACCTCAGAAGAGATGGGCACATTTCATTTTAACAAATACATCACATAAGAATGAAAATTCCTGAGAATGAGTTAAGGTAGTAGTTAAAGCCTCATGGGAATATGTTTAAAAGCTTATTCCCTGTGTGTAAGTAATGAAATAAGAATGACAACTTGGGGCTAGAAATTTGATTCGAGTTTTTCACTTTTACATTTAGTAGCCAATGCTGAGTTACTGGATTTGGATCATTGGAATAAGCTGACTGGAATTGTCTTCTTTCTCTATTCCACTTCTGCCACGTGATTCGCCACTTCACATTGTTTCAGGATTTGATTGACCATCTATTCAGAGATATTTCCCTGGGCACCCTACAGAATCAGAAGTCTGAACTATTCCCCTTCCTTAACAATGTGGGAAATTATTTGACCTGATAACTTATTGATCTATTGGCTGTGTGCTCCACCCTCCATTGTTCTCCCAGGTGAAGTGGAGACTGACTGATCTGCCCATGTCCTGAGTTCTTTCTACCTACCTCTTCCCTTGATTCCACTCATTGAGGTTCTGTCTCAATGCTGTCCAGAGTCACTTTTCCTAAATATCTCTGTCCTTAATAGTCTGCATTATTGCAGTCTATTCATTTCCTTCTTAGCACACACTCTGACATTATTTACTTGTTTACCTCATTATATTATTTCATTCACTTGGTTAAAGGTTTACTTTTCTCTTTCAGAATATAATTTTTATGGAGATGAGACTATGTGTCTCTTGTTCATTCCCATATACTTAAGTTTTCATGACTTGAAATTATTCAGTGATGAGGTTCAGGGCTGAGGAGGCATCTTCTGGGAAATACAAAGCAACAGATATATAATGAAGATTAATAAAAATATCACACAAGAAACATACCCTACTGGTAGGGTTAATAAACATTCAGGCTTGGGGTTACCTGTTAAAAGTACTTGTTGCTCTTCCAGAGGACTCAAGTTTGAATCTCAACATTATTTGAATCAGAATCTCCTGTAACTCTATCTCCAGAGGATCCAATACTGTCTTTTTCTTCCTAAGGGCATGTGCATATGTGGCATCCATATGCACACATACACACACACACACACACACACACACAATTATAAGTGAACTAATAGGCTTAGCCATACTGAATGAACATTAATAGATTCCTAGTAAAGAGGAGCTAGAGAACTCAGCTCCTCTTAAGTTATGAGAAGTGAGGAATTAATGAGAAGACCAAACACATGAATTTATTCTTTCCAATTATGGGCACCTATAACTCCCTTATGAATATTAATATCCATGCTAATGTGTACCTAATTGGGTGTTAGAGCTTTGATTTTTTTTTTTTTTTTTTTTTTTGTCCTTGCAATACAGGGTCTCTCTGTCGCCCAGCTGTCCTGGGCACTCCTCTGTAGAAACCAGGTGACTTGAACTCCACAGAGATCCAACCTGCCTCTGGCCTCCAAGTGTTAGGATTAAAGGCATGCGCACCATGCCTGGCTAGAGCTTTACTTTTTAAAGGTTCATATAACATAACTAAAGAAGTGGCCTATGTACAACTGAGATGTTCACAAGGCTCTTTTGAAATGTATTAGATTTGTTTGAATAGTTGAAATGTACAACTTAAAATGGTGAAAATTCTCAATAACATGTTATGGATATTGGCACAGAATGATTTGAATGTGTTGGGTTTTTTCATGTATTTGTTTTTTTGTTTATTTTCTTCTATGTTGCAAATGTACATAGGACTTAACTTGTGGGAGTCAGTTCTGTTCCTACCATGTATATTGCAGGGACAGAACTCAGGACACCGGGACTGGCCAACTACGTGCCTTTACTGCTGAGTCATCTCACTTGTCTTTACACAATTTCTAAATGAAGACATTTTAGAAAGTGATGCAACTGCATGGGGGAGTAACATCGATAGCCTGCATCTCTATTTTTTTTCTTCTTTCTTTTTTTTTTTTTTTTTCTTTTAGTCTGCATCTCTTAATGTTTGTCTGAATTCATTGATTTTTAAAAAATATTTATTGAAATTTTATGCATTTCATCCATGAAATCTTAATCAGTTTTCATCTCCTTTCTACCCCTTTCTCCATTGGCACCCTCCCACAGACACACACCTCCCTGATGTCCACACATTCTGTCATTTGCGTAAGGGCCTATTGTACTAAATTAATCTCCTTGGCCAGTCCTCAGGGCCAGTTCATCCTCTGAGCCCATCCAGAGTCCCTTGCTTAAAGAAGGCCAACCACAATCAGCTGCCAAATTTCTTCACCTAAAATTGGGTTCTCCTACACATTTTTTTAGTTCCATGCTGAGTTTTGTCAAGCTGAGCTTGCACGGGCCTTGTGCATGCTGACACCAATGCTGGAGGTTCATTTTAATAGAATCCCAGGAGCTTGTAGCATTCTATTCCCATAGGGTCTTGCACCACCTCCCTGATCTCCCCCATGTTCCTTGAGCTCTGGGTGAGTGAAGCTGATTATAGGTAACCTGTCCACAAAACCAAACTCTGTAGACTCTTAATCTCCACAATTTGGCCATTCATGCCTTTTGGAGTTCCTGGCCTCCTCTTGTATGGGGAGTTCCTTTAACAAGAGTTAACAGGTTTATTTTAGTGCTCCAGTTCAGAAACTCCTTTCCTGTTCCTATAAGTTCCAGTGTGTGCTCTACATTCTCCTCTATCAGATTCAAAATATCAGACTCAAGGTCTTATGTTGAGGTCCTTGATTTGGAGCTGAGTTTTGTACAGTGTGAAAAATAGAGAGATAATTTCATTCTTCTATATGTAGTTATCCAGTAGGACCACACCATATATTGAAGACACTGTCTTTTATTAAATACTTTTCTTAGAAAATTAAAGAGCTATAAAGTGTATCAATATAATGGATTACTCTACATTTTGTAGAAATAAGTGCAAATTATAAACCAATATAATTTTGTATTTAAAGACACAAAAGATACTACTAAATAGAATGCAAGTAGAATATAAGGTTACTGCAAACAAAGTTTTATAACAATATTGTGGGAATTTACCCAGAGAACTTCAGGCCAAGTTATTATTTGAAAATTAATTCCTCTATTTTCTAATTTATGCAACCAAATTAAAAGCAACTATTCAGAGGTGGTGTAATCTACTAGTTAAGATCATACATCTAAAGCAGGGCCTGGTGGCACACACCTTTAATCCTAGCACTCGGGAGACAGAGGCAGAGGCAAGGCAGATCTTTGTGAGTTCAAGGCCAGCCTGGTCTACAGAGTGAGTTCCAGGGGCTACAGGGAGACCCTGTCTCAAAAGACAAAAAAAAAATCATACATCTAAAACTGATTCCTTAAACTCAAATCATGCAACCTCCATTAAGCATGTCACCTCCACTTCTAGATGGGTGACTATAAATTCTCTAAATGGCAAAAACTCCTTAACTGTCAAACACAAATATAGTGATAGCTCCTTGTAGATAATGTCATGAGAATTAAATATAATAACAGAGGGGCTACATAGATGGACCAGTGGTTAAGAGTTCATGCTCCTCTTCCATTGGACCTTGTGTGGTACTTAGCACCTACATCTGATGGTTCTCAACTGTAACTCCTGTCAGGGTATCTGATGCCCTCTTCTGGCTTATACATGCAGCTGCACTCAAGTACAAATACCCCCACACAGATACACACAATTAGACATAATTTTAAAATATACTTACAAAAAAATCATAGCACATTTTACAATCCCAACAGAAGTAATGATAGCACCTCTTTCTCCATATCCTGGCCATCATTTGGTGTGATTGTTTTATCTTGATCATAGTCCTTCTGACTGGGTAAGATGAAATCTAAATGTGATTTTTATTTACATTTCCTTTATGGCTAAGGATGTTGAACACTTTTAAGGCTGTTCAAAGTATTCTTATTTATTCTTCAAATATTTATTTATTTATGATTTTGTTGGTATATGGGGGTGTTGCCTGCATGTATGTGACTAGTGCCTTGCAGGAAAGAAAAAGCCATTGGATTCCTCTGGCATTGAAGTTACAGATGGTTGTTAACTGCCATCTGGGTTCTGGGAATTGAATAATGGTCTTCCGCAAGAGCTGCCACTGCTCTTACCTGCTGAACCATTTCTTCAGTCCCAACCATTTTTATTCCTGGAGAACTTTCTGTTCAGATCCATACCTGTCTTTTATTTAGGACATTTGTTTTCTTGATTCCTTGATTTTTGAGTTTCTGCATATTGTGGATATTAGTACTCTGTCAGATATATAGCTAGTGAATATTCTCTCTCATTCTGTGGGTTTCCTCTTTACTTCCTTTGCTATTTCCTTTTATATAAAGAAGCTTTTTAATTTAATGTGGTGCCATTTGATGATAGTTGATTTTAGTTCCTGAGCAACTGGTGTCTGATTTAAAAAGTCCTTTCCTATACCTATATCTTATAAGGTACTGCTTATGTTTCCTTCTAATGGTTTCAGAGTTTTAGATTTCACATCGATGTCTTCAATTTGGAATTGACTTTTGTGAAGGGTGATAGATATGGGTCTATATACGTATCTGCAACAGGTGGAGACTATTACATATTTCCACAACTGGTCAAACACACAGAATGTGGGAAATTTTCCACCCTAAGTGATACATCTACAATGGAACTTCTTTACATCTAAAAATCAAGGAATGTTATAGAACAGGGAATAGAGAGAATACTTATGTGTTGGCTTCCTTTGTGTCATGAGATTCCTGCTTCCCTGGTCACAGGGGCACAAGGAGGGAAGTGGGAAGGAGCAGAGCAGTCCCCTGAGAAGGACTCCAAGACCAAGACCTGGGAGTTGCATCAGCAAGCAAAACTCATTTATTGCAGGGGTTTAAGCACTTGTATACTTTTTGTTGGGTTCTATACTTTTTGTTGGGCTCTTTGACCAGGAAGTGGGTGGGACAGAGGAGAAGCATATGTGTGTTCCACAATGGCTAAGTTTTATGGCAGGAAAACCACTGTAGCCCCCGAGATAAACTTATGGCTTGTGCCGCTTGCCTCCAGAGGACAGGGCAGACATGCCTCAGGATGGAGAAGACTTGGAAATGCTATTCTTCAAGCTACTTTCCCTGGGGGTTGGGCTGCAGATGCCTGTCTGATATGACAAGTGGGAGTGGCTCTTATCTCCTGCTGGCTTGCTAGATTTTCAGGGGGCTGTTGGGGGTGAAATATACTAAAAAGTTGTCTGGGAAAGAAGCCAGCTCTCTTATACTCAGCCATAATGGATTCATCCTGCCCCATATTAATGCATCTCTTAACTCTCACCAGAGTAATTTCCTTATGCAACAGAGTGTGATGCACACAGAAGGCCATAACTGGCCAAAGTGTAGGGGATGGCAGAATACATGTCTCTGGATAGGACTCTTGTATATTAAAGCTCACCAATCCAGGGCTCAAGTATCACTGCAGAATAGGGTCAGAAAGATGGTAAGAGCCAGGGTAGTGGACGACCAAAAAAAGTTTTCCAGGCTTTTGCGAGCTTGCTTCTAGGAACTTTGAGCATTATTGTCACCAATATGCACAAGACACATACAGAACTGAATTACACATAAAACCATATAAGTGGGGAAACTGGCAAGAAACCCCCACCAGGGCCAAGCAGCTGTTCACTGCTGGATGAGGGAAATTTGGTCTTCTTTAAGGCACTGATGATGATAGATAGATGATAGATAGATAGATAGATAGATAGATAGATAGATAGATGATAGATAGATAGACAGATAGATGATAGACTGATCAGGGTCCAGTGAACTTACAGCAATAGACACATAGACATCTGGGTTTACAAACTTGACTCAATATGCCTTAACATATGTGACAGAATGTATGAAATCTGGTAGTCAGACTACAGGGTGTTCAGACAGGGAAGGGGTTCTAAATATGATAAAGACTTATTATAGAAAATGTACAAGAATTAAACAAAATACCTATATTAAAAAACTAAAGCATACAGAAATTTCAGTCAAATGAAAAATATAATTTAAAATTCAGATTTCCCAGTGAGGTAGCAACCCCTCATGCAATCATATGTGGGCATTCCCAATTGAAATACTAATTCTGCATTGAAAAATGTTATGTCTTAAGAGAAGATTTCAAAGGAAGTACATAAAGTACACTATCTATCACATATGATATACACAATTATATTCAAAATATTCTTGATATAAGATGAAGAGATACAAAACATATGTATATAGGAGCTTGAAATTTTCAAATGAAAAACATTTTGTGCTCAAATATTCACAATCAAATAAAGTATTTCCCTAAACTCTTATGATTGTATTTACTTCATGAAAACTATTAGGAAGTTTTTCAACAGAAGCTATTTCCAGGAATTTTCTGATGGTATATACTATAATACTACAAAATAATTATTGTAGACCAATCCCTGATGTTCAATAAAAAGGCAACCTGTGAGTTTTCTTTTTTGAAAAACATTAGATTTTAAACCATTGTGCAAGGAGAAAATTAAACCATTTTTTCATTAAAATATTTCATTGATATTTGAAGTCAGCAAGTAATTTCAATTTTTCTCATGTTTTATAAAGAATTAGGAAAACACTAACATTGCAGGAATATTAATGCTTAATAAATCTAACATATACAAAAATAAACTGTGAATAATTAATAAATTATTGAATAGAAAATGTAATCTTTTTTCACATTTCTATTTTTTAGTCTTTGTTAAAATTTAAACTTTTCTGGCAGAGATAAAACAATATAATCATAACTGTAACCACTCTGACCTAGAAATAGTCTAATTTACATTCATATAACCAGCATAATTTTGCTTGTCTTTTGATACACATTTAAATGTGAGTATACATGCCCTACAAGGTCCTAATTGTAGCTGATATTAAGACAAATAAATCATCCAGAGATGATAATGAACTGAATCATTCTATATTGAGAGTTATGCATTAATCATGAATTTACAATGACTCCTTGTATATAACTATAAACCTGTGTCCTTCACCTTCACTTCATTTGAATAATCCAGACTCATAGAGTATTCTAATTCTAACTCCTTAGCTTTTACTGCTATGTCATGCTACATTCACTCAATGAGTTTGATCAGATGATTTATTTCTTGTATTTCTTATGACCTCTAGGAAGAAACAGTTATAGAAATACAAGTCTAATTCAATTCCTGTAGAACTAATGAGTACATACATACTTTTAATTGATGTCAATAAAGCAGTGAAAAAAACACTAAATATTTGTATTTTACATGGCCACTGTATATCTTTACCATATCTTAGAAGACTTGGTTTTCAACAGTTGTAATTGTAACTTTGTGTGTATGTGTCTTTTTTACTTCATTTTTGAAAAAAAAATCTCACTATGTAGTCCAGGATAGCCTCAAAAAATCTCACTATGTAGTCCAGGATAGCCTCAAAAAAATCTCACTACATAGTCCAGGATAGTCTCAAAATCAAAAATCCTTCTGTCTCACTCTCCTAATTGCTGAGATGACATGTGTGTCCAGAAACATCCAGTTTGTATCTTATTACTTCCTACAAAGCACCATCCACGGGGCTTTTAATTCTCCCAGACTGTGTGATGACACACTGTAATCACTCTTGAGATCATTTTACCAACTCTTATTTCCCATGTTCACTTGTCACAGCATTTGATATTACATCATAATGAAATGGAATTACAGCTTGGACATGGAATCTGTTTCTTTCCAGCATTTCAGTAGTCATTCTGTAAAACAATAATTCTACAAGGACCTTATGAATTGATTATATGGTAAAATAAATTAGGAAGACACTATTTCCTATATTCTAATTTATGCAGTAACATTTAAAATATTGTAAAGGAAACATACAGGAAACTTTCTCAAAAGTTACCCATTTCTTTTTGGAGTGATGCATATTGGAAGGAATAACAACAACAACACAACAGAAAGACCATGTCAAAGAATTGACTGAAACGGTGAACTGCTGCTCGAAACAGTAAACTTCTGCATCGAGAATTTTGAGAGAGACTGAGGAAAAGATGAAAAACATGTTTGGCAGAATGCATGAGCTCTGGTGGGGTGGGGGGGCAGGGAGGGAGGCACAGGTCTAGATTCGATTTGAAATTTTGTACGAAATACACAGAGCTTCAATACAATTTGGCTTTGAAAAAAAAAGGTATCCATTTCCTTAATTACAGAATTGGTTATTTTGTCAATGTTCTACAAGCTTTATTGCCCCCCCAACCACTGGCAATTATTTCTTTACCTGTTACAATTCTCTTAGTACTATACTTGTTTAGATTTATTCTTTTCTTTCTTTTTATTTATTTATATATTTTTTTGTATTTTTGAGACAGGTTCTCTCTGTAGCCCCAGCTGTCCTGGAACTCACTCTGTAGACCAGGCTGGCCTGGAACTCACAGAGAACCACCTGCCTCTGCCTACAGAGTGCTGGGATTAAAGGCATGTGCCACCATGCCCAGCAGTTAGATTTATTCTTTTACTATATTCCAAGTTGTAGTTTTCAAATTTTTCACTTATTTCACCTCTCAAATCACTTATCATATTTATCATTTATTAGAGAACCTACTCCACAAAGTTGTCCTCCATCCTTCGGACACATGCTAACACACACACACACACACACACACACACACACACACACACACACATGCACATATGTACCCACATAGTAATGAATTAATCCAGGGCTCACACATGGACATAACTATGAGGGGTCTATTAGTTTGCTTTTTGTTGCCATAATAATACACCAAGACCGGGGCTGGAGGGATGGCCTAGCAGTTAGGAGCACCGACCGCTCTTGCAGAGGACCCGGGTTCGATCCCCAGCACCCACATGGCGGCTGAGAGCCGTCTGCGACTCTGATTCCAGGAGAACTCCAGTTCCAGGGGAATCCGAGACCCTCTTCTGACCTCCGTGGCATCACACGACACGGGTGCGCAGACCTGCATGCAGACAATACATTCATACATATAAAAATAAAAAAAAAATAAAAAAAAATAATACACCAAGACCAAAAGTGACTTAGGGAAGAGTTTATTTTAGCTTATGATTCCAGTGAGATGAGACAATCATGATGGAGAGGTATTGCAACAAATGGAAACCCTGGCAGTAGAAGTGGAAAGCTAAGAGCTCATATCTCAGTGGCAAACAGGAAGTGAAGCAACCACACTGGAAGTGGGGAAAGGCTATGAACTCTCAAAGCCCACCCCTGGTGACAAGCCTTCTCTAGAAACATTATGCCTCCTAGGAATTTGATGTCCTCTCCTAACAGTACCAACAAGTAGGACCATATACCAAGTGTTCAAATATTTGAGCCATCTAAACCACTGCTTTCTAACCCTTATCCATAGGAAGATTACACTATTGTGGTAAATGCATTTAATCCAACTTTAAAAATACTTAGTCATGAACAGTCTTGATACTTCAAAAACTCAGAATGTCTTCTAAGACCCAAGCCAATTTTATAAATGAAACCTTATGTAAAATCAAAAAATTAAATTAAATGCTTCCAGTATACAGTGGCACATAATATGCAGTCCAAATTCTAAAAGAGGGGAATGGGGAATGAGAGAGAGAGAGAGAGAGAGACAGACCAAATCCTGTAGCTCCATTTCCAATGTCCAGTACTGTTAGGAACATAATTAGCATTAGAATAAATATGTATGAATTTGAGGTGATTTTAGCTTTAGAATACATGTATGAATTGGAGGCAGTTTTAGCTTAGCCAGAAACTGCACTACACCCAAGGTTGCTCTGATTATCAGACACACAGTGCAAAGCACCAGCAGGGGTCCTGACTTGCAGGGCCGATAACCAGGCACACTCAAGGCAGATAAGCAGGAGCACTCCGCAGCTGCAAGGAAGCCCCAAGGCAGATAACCAGGCATGCTCCACAGCCAGCTTCAGACTACTTAAACAAGGAAGTGCTAAAGCACCTCACCCATACTCTCCCTCCAGCTGTCTGAGACCCTGCCCAATCCAATCTGCTCTCTAGAGCAGCACTCTAGAACTCCCTGGCCTGGAGGACCAAGTGAAGCCAGGGTTGAGCAGCCTTGGGGATAAATAGGCTAGGGAGTAGAATGGTTCATTCAGTGTGTGGATTGACCTGTGTGTGAAGGAATAAACTATTTCGCATCATAATATTCTGAGTCCTGAACTCCTTTCAGACTTTGGGTCCATGCTTCCATCCCCACTTATTCTTTCTAATTGTACTTCTGAAGAAAAGTTATTAGTAATAATCAAGCAACAGATTCAGCATTAGGCTGTCTTGAAATTGCTTCAAAGAAATTATTCTGCTGTATTTTACTGGATCTTCAAGCACAAAAAGCAGCCTTTTTTTTTTTTTCATTATATCACACTAATGGCCTCTAGTCTCACTGCTGTTAAATTCGCTCTGAAACCTCCTGAGCCAGAGCTTCACCTTGACTCCCAGCACTTCACTCTTCCAGACTCCTACCAGAATGGGCCATTAAGCTCTGCTTTTCTAGACCATAGTACCAAAGTCATCCACATTTCTCCAAGACACTACACCACCAAACTCTTCACAGCAACACTGCACTCTGGCAACAACTTTGGTATTACTTCTCTCTCTGTCCATTGTGGTGGAGAATCATGGCAGCAAGCAGCAGGTATGGATGGAGAGGCTGAAAGCTGAGAACTCACATCTCCAAGGACAAAAAGGAAGGAAAGAGACCAAACTGGATGTGGGGCAACAGAATGAAGTCTCAAAGTTTGTTCCCCAGTGACATGTTTTTCTCCAGCAAAACTACAATCCCTAGGGATTCCAAGATGGCTCCAAACACTGCTAACTGAGCCCAGCAAGTTGTTTATTTTAATTTTTTTATTTATTTCTGTATGTGTATGAATGTACTGTCTGCATGCAAGTCTGTGCACCCGTGTCGTACAATGCCGCGGAAGTCGGATTCCCCTGGAACTGGAGTTCTCCTGGAATTGGAGTTTCAGATGGTTCTCGGCCACCATGTGGGTGCTGGGGATCGAACCCGGGTCCTCTGCAAGAGCGGTCGGCGCTCTTAACCGCTAGGTCATCTCTCCAGCCCAAGCCCAGCAAGTTTTAACCGAGGACAGAAGACCCACTAGGATTGTAGAGTCAATATAAGGGCTGGCTAGGGTCACGGGCTAAATAGAAAATGAAAGGAAACTAGACATCAGCATTCAACTCTCCTTACTCCTTGAATGTGTGTACAATATGACTAGTGTCCTCACTCTCTTCCATGCAGTAATCTACGTCTTTTTAAACTGTGAGGCTTCCAGGCGTGGTGGCACACGCCTTTAATCTTAGCATTTGGGAGGCAGAGGCAAGCGTATCTTTGTGAGTTCAAGGCCAGCCTGGTCTACAGAGTGAGTTCCAGGACAGCTGGGGCTACAGGGAGACCTTGTCTTGAAAAAAGACCAAAATAAATAAATAAACAAACAAATAAATAAATAAATAAATAAATAAACTGTGAGGCAGAATAAACCCTTTCAAACTTTGCCAAGCATTTTTTTCATAGCGATGAGAATATAAACAATACCTGCATGTATGTCTGGTCCATTCAAAGAAGAGCAAGGATAATAGAAAGGTAGAAAGCAAGAACATTTAGGCCAGTGTCAGGATGTAGGTTTTTATTATAGGTAGTTTGAAAAGACACTGAGGATTATACAGGACTGAGGATACATTTTTCAGTAGAATCAATTTGACTAATCCCTCGGGACTACGTTGAAGGGGTAGAGAATAGGGAAGCAGAAAGAGAACGGCAATTGTTGGTGGTTTTGCAGAAATTAAGATAAAATGAAAATGTGCTTTGGACTGGGTTTTAGCAGGTGTGATCAAGAGTCATCTGACTCTTGATATATATACAGCTTTTCCTCCAATTGGGAGGGAGAGTCTTTCCAGAAGTCCTTGCTGAAACTCAAATCTGCAGGTACTTGAGTTCCTTGTATAAAAGAATGCAAGGGGTGTGTATGTGAGTGTGTGTGGGTGTGTATGTGTGTCCTGTTATATATTTCAAAGCATATCTAGAGAACTTAAACGCCTACTGAGAGATAAGTGTTATGTAAATAGTTACTATGTTGAATCATTTTGGGACTATAAGACAAAAGTCCACACATGTTATATCTACATGTAAAGTTTTAAAAGATATTTTTGAACTGTGACTGACTATATAAATTTGACTGCATTCCAAGAGTATATTTACAAGTTCTCTCCATAGAGAAAAGAATCAGTTGAAATTTTGAAGTCTTAAACAATTGGAAGAACAGAACTGCAATTTTCCCAGGTGTAGAACACATTTTGCTGGGGAAAACAAGGACCTTAGTTTTTAACAGGTCAGCTTTGACAGGATAATATTAAAGGAGTAGTTGAAAACAAAGTTTAAATTGTATATTGGAAGCCGGGCTACAGAGTAGCCAGTATTGATGCCATTTAAAACAATAGAATTTCCTGGGAGCTCTAGGGATGTTCAAATAAAGCAAATAGTTACAAGGTCAATAATCGTGGCTTGGGATCATTTCAATATAAAAGGTTCTCACATATGAGGAAGAATCCTCAAGCAGACTAAGAAAGTAAAGCTATTATGACAAAATGAAATACAGATTTATTTTTTTTATTTGAACTCAGGTCTACAATGTACTTGTGACAGAGGTTGAAGTAACTTCTGATATTTTAATTGTATCTGTGAATATTATCTTTACATTTTCAACATGTTTTGACCCTTGATATATTTTCCACCACTTTACTAACACATTGTAATAATTTGCATAAGTTTAATTGAAAGTCAAATTAACAAATAAATATGTGTGACATTTTAAAATCTAAAATGTTCATGTTACTTCTAAATGCATAGCTAACTAACCTTTATCTTGTTGTTTTGAGACACAAAAGTTGATTTCCTCATAGAGCAGGAAAATGAAAGAAAACATGGGAAAAATTCACCAAAATGAAGTAGTCATGAGGGTTAGAATAGTGTTTCCAGCCAGGCGTGGTGGTGCACGCCTTTAATCCCAGCACTAGGGAGGCAGAGACAGGTGGATCTCTGAGAGTTCAAGGCCAGCTTGGTCTACATAGGGAGTTCCAGGCCAGCTGGGGTTACAGGGAGACCCTGTCTTAAAAAGACAAACAAAAAAAGTAGTGTTGCCAAAAAGCAATATTTCTTAGTTCCTGATGAAGATTATGCACTAGGACAAGAGGACTGATGTGAAGACAAATCTCATTTTGGAGGGAACAGGTACCTCAGACAGAAAGAGTTTAGGAAATGGCTGGTATGCAGTGGAGATGTTTACTGAAGAGATTCCTCAGATAGGGCACTGATGAGAAACCAATGAAAGGATTCCACCCTAATCTAGCTTACTGCATCATCAAGACTAAAATACACTAACTATTGTGATAATAAAATTGAGGTGGTTTGGACATAAAAATCAGACACTTAGGTCAGTAGAACACACTAAAGTCTAGCAATAAACCCATAGATCTACAGAGAGTGATTTTTGACACATTTGTTAAGAATGTAAATTTGCGGCTGGAAAGATGGCCTAGTGGTTAAGAGTGACTACTGCTCTTGCAGAGGACCGGGGTTCGATCCCCAGCACCCACATGGAGGCTGAGAATCATCTTTAACTCGAGTTCCAGGGGAATCTGACACCCTCTTCTGACCTCCGCAGCATTGCACCACACGGGTGCACAAACCTGCATGCAGACAGTACATTCATACACATATGAAAATAAATAAATTAATTATTTTAAAAAATGTAAATTTGATAAAGGTCAGATATTTTAAAAAACGATACTAGGAGAATTAGTTATCCACATACAAAAGAATGAAAGTAGTTCACCAGTAACAAGGTGTAGAATTGAATGAATTACAGATTTAAATTTAAAACCTGAAATTCTAAAACTAGAAGAAAATAATATAAGGGAATGGATATAGGATATTGTTGGGAGCAAGGATGTTATAGGTAAGACACTGAAAGGAAAAAAAAATGTCGAAGTACACAAATAATATATGATAAACCTAAGAAGTTTATGCACAATGCACACTAAAGGGCATCTTCAACGGAGTGAAAAAAAAAAAAAAAAAGACCTACAAATTGGGGAAAGTGTTTGCAGTCTATATATCTGGCAAGGAGTTGATCTCTAAGAATCTGTAAGAATAGTAAGGAAACCTCAAAATTCAGCAATATTAAACAATCTGATTTTAAATGGACAATAGATCCAAATCACTATTTCTCAGAAGTGTACATCGAATGTTTAAAATAATGCTCAACATTACTAATCCCAAATCAGAAACAAATCAATTCTCAGTAATTTATCACTACACTTCAATATTAATCATCTTCTTAATTGAAGCCACTGTAATGTAAACTCAAAATGTCTTAAGTTCTTGGAAACTGTTTACTTGCATGAAAGCATGTCTAAAACACCCTGAGACATTATGCAGCTTTGTAAGGAAAAAAAAAATTAACCATTCTCAATAACTTCTTCACCCCATCCTCTCCTTTCCATTTTTCAGTTAAGAAGCTTTTTTCCTATATTCTTTCTTTAGGTTTCTATCTGCCAAAATTGAGCAGTAGTCTTTTGAGTCAGTAGAACTGATCTAACCTGTGTTGCCTCATACAGGAGACCTGATCCACATGTGGATACTGACCATCTGAAATGAGACTCTAGTGGTATTTTAAATTTTCACTGAAGGACTCTATGTCATCTCAAATGATTATCAAAATTTCAAGTATTTATTTTCTAGAGACTCATAAAAATGTGCATCTATAAATCCATTTAATTCTCAAAACGAATCGATTAGATTGTTCCTATTACTATTTACATTATGAGAGAATGAGTTTATGAGTCTAAGAGTAACCAATTTAGTCACAAAACAGACACTCCATGTTGAAATTTCAGCACTTATGAGTACTGATGAGTGAACTAAGTACTAGTCACTTGGCTTAATTCTCCTAAAACTACCAATCACTTGAATTGGTCTGGATCAATAGATTCAACCACTCATTATGGTGTCTTATGTTTTTATACCAGCTTTCCTATATATAACATGAAAGAAGTTAAAATAACTTGCCCAAGATCAAAGTTATCCAGTGTTCAGGCTGATAAGGCTAACAGAACAATCTGCCAGAAACCACAACTTGTTTGCTTTACCTTAAACATACTGGTGTTGTCTTGACAAGAAGTAAAAGGGGAGTTGAAACTCTAGGTGGGTTGTAATAACCCAGAAGCCATTAGCAAGGTCTTCTTTTCATCAGAGCTCCACATGCAGGAAGCATTCTGTCCAGAAGAATACTGGGCCACCACTCCTCATGCTGCGTTCAGTGGAAAAAGACAGAAATCCTGCCACTCAAGGAATTTCCACAAATAAGCTTAATATTTTGAAGAGCTCCTCTTCGTCCATATGAACAGACTAGTGGAGGAGTCTATGAAGCCCATTTTGAGTTCGCTACTATATGGTCAGAGCTCATTGTCTGGGTCATTCTGTTATTAGTCTAACGGTGTCACCTGCTTTGTTTTTCTCCACACCTGCAGCCAGCTGACAGGGCAGATTAATTCTACTTCTAGAAGGAACGTTTTTCACTATGTACTGAGAAGCGAAATGTTTCTTAATCTTTCTCAAGCAAATCTGGCCTTATTATTCCAGTGCAATTCTTAGTCTCCGTGGGTAAATATCGCTCAAATCGCAACTTTTGGCAGAGTTCTATGTTACAGACTGGTATTTTAATATTTGGCTTTCTTCAATAACTTAGTAGATGACAGTTTAGACACTAAAAAAAATTGTCTTGGGACCTTCCCACATTAATCTTGAATCACTGAAAATCTACAATTATACCAATTAAAATCTAAATGTGTTACCTTAAAAACACAATATACTGTGATAAGTTGTCACAACTCTAAATTTCACTGAGCATAAATCATGGTTTATTAGAGCTGAGCTCTTTTTCATATCTGAGCAATCTTTTGTTTTAAATTTGATTGATTGGCCATATTGTTATTTGGGCTCTGACAGAGCATGGAGGAATATTGTGCATGAGACATTAATCAGGAAATTATGCATTGCTTTCACAACTGGACTTTACTTTGTAATATTGTATTAGCTCTTAACATGCAAATTATTTTAGGTAATTACCTCATTTTTCACTGGCCATTTGATGGATCAAAGTTTCATGCAGATTCTTCTGTGTAATTTAAATTTTTGTGATGATTTTTTTTTTCTTCTTCATAAAATGCCAGTTTGAATTGTTATACATCAGAAAAGGGGCAGTTATAAAAAAAAAAAAAAAAAAAAAGAAAAGAAAAAAGAGAACTTCTTAATTGCAAAAGCTTATTTTTTCCAGTTCCTTTTAGGCCCAATTGAAGCAAGCAATTTGAGAAAATGTTACAGAAAGAAAATGGTCTTTCCATTCCTAAAACTATGTCTAAGATTAGGATAATTATATCACTTAGAATAAATAAAAGCTGAATTACTTTCAAACCCATGGATTAGCTGTGTTATATTCTCAATGCAGAATACAATGTTTCTACCCAGTTTAGCTAACAAAAGTCTATTCTATTTTATTTATGAAAATATAGTTGGGCTGGAGTGATGAAGAGCTCTGACTGCTCTTGCAGAAGACCCAGGTTCAATCCCCAGGACCCACATGGCGGCTGAGAACTGTCTTTAGCTCCAGTTCCAGGGGAATCCGATGCCCTCTTCTGACCTCCGCAGCATTGCACAACATGGGTGCACAAACCTGCATGCAGACAGTACATTTATACACATAAAAATTAATTAATTAATTAATTAAACAATAAAAAAGAATTTAAAATTCTTTAAAAAAAAAGAAAATATAATTTTAATTGCCAATTGAGAAACCCCACATAGTAAATAGGGGTGTCTATAAATTATTCTCTATAGAGGGCTGGAGAGATGGCCTAGTAGTTAAGAGCACCGACTGCTCTTGCAGAGGACCAGGGTTCTATTCCAAGCATCCAAATGGCTGCTGAGAACCTTCTTTGACTCCAGTTCCATGGAAATCTGACGCCTTCTTCTGACCTCCACGGCACTGCACGACACGGGTGCACAGACCTGCATGCAGACAGTATCATACACATAAAAGAAATAAATAAAATTAAATTTGAAAAAAATATTCTCTATAAATTATTCATAATAAATTATTCACCTCAATATTTTAGAACTTAAAGCTTCAATTAATGTCACAATTTGGAAAGTTAAAATGTAGGTTCTTCTGACCCATGGTTGCAATTGTCAAACAGATATACTTTATTAACTGGTCCAGAATTTTATTAGACACATTCCTATATGTGAAATGCCCAGTGTATTTAGATCATTCTTTCCCCATATTTTTCAATCTACCATGTCATTTAATCATGAATATTTGTTGTGATCTTGTCTATTCAGAAGATTGCTGCTGTAAAATAGCTTCTCCATAAATGTCAAGTAACGTAAAATTGAATGCCTATATTTAAATAGGTTTTAACAGATAATAAAACTCTTGAGATTAAAATGGTTTCATTCAAGGAGGCAGACAATTCTTTCCACAGTGTGCAATTTATGTGTCATGTTATGTAGAATACAATTTTAAAAATACTTTTTTAAAAAGCACAAATGAAAAGTATCTATTGAATTAAACAAAAAGAGAGCTACAAAGCTAGTCTTCTCATTGCAATTTAAACCAGAAATGTGAATTATAATGACAAGGTACAAACTTATATTTTCTAAACATTACTGTGACTGGAGCTGCTTTCTGTTAATTCCTGTGAGGGTTATCCAGCGATTTGAGCTATCAAAACAGAATTTTTACTCACAGACTTACTTTTCTTCATTTAAAACAAAACCAATGAATTAGAGAGTTTTGACACACCATGATAGGACGCAAAGAGAAAATTGCTTTCCCACTTACAGGTACGCATTTGGCATCTTCAAACACCCAGATACACCACAGCTTACAACTGGTTCAACAGTTCAAAGGATATATCTTGTCTCTTGAGATAACAGCCACTGACATTCTTTCACTCACAAAATATCAAAATAGATTTGTAAAATTAGATGCCTGATAGTGTTTTTTTTTTTTTTTAGGAAGAGTGGTTCAGGCTAACATATATTAAGCAGTCTTAACTGCCATTTGAAAGTAGAAATGGTAGGGGAAAAAGTCCAATGGGGGTGATAAAATGGTTTATGCATAAAGAAAAGCAGATCTCATATATAAGACAGTGAAAGATAGGTTCCAGAAAAAAATCTGCTGAAGCCCCACACCAAAGGCCACCAAGAGGGCATCGTAAAGTTGTGTGTTGTAACTTGTCTTTCCAATGATCCTATGTGCCGTGAAGTACTAGGGGATCTTAAAATGATCTCCTGGTAGCACAAAGACCTGTACTGGGTGATTTGGGTAGTGAGATCCAAGATATTCTGAAGATGAAGATAGGGTTCCCTCATTTGGGAATCCTAATCATTCTTTTTTAGAAGGAAGAGGTTGGAAGCTCCTTCTTGGAACTGAAGTAGGAGTGGCACTCAGGAACATTTTCAATGATAGCTACATGCTAGGTACATCACTTTATTGTTCCAACAGTATTTTAGTTCCAAGTTTAGACAGGTTTATGGAGTCTTTGTTGTTAGCATATAAGACAAACTACACTACCTAGCTAACAGTTCCACATTAACTGGAGGATATTCAGATTTCTGTAGTCTTCCTCAACATTATGGAAAGGAAATCAGTTGATACTGGAAAGGGATAATGATGTGTTTGTGTTTATTGGAAATAGAAATCAACATTTGTAAAACATACTATGGACTAAATTGTTATGCATTATTTCACCTAATTCTAAGAGTTAGGACATAGTATCAATTTCTATTCACAGCTGGCGGAAACAAGTTGTGGAAATCCTGTAGGTAATTTGCTTCCAGTCACAGAGCAAATAATAAGAAAGTCTGTACTTAATGTTTTTTTTTAATATTCTAAAAATTAACTTTTCTCTTTCAGTATGAAAGACAGCATAGACTTCAATGGAGGCAAGTGATGTCTCCATTCGTGACTCCAAAGTGGGGATTAATCTGTTTTTTCTTTAGAAACTTTATATTCAGAGCTGTAACATATTTGTTTAATCTAATTTCTTTTCTCTGTCACTCTATTTCTGGCTTTCTGGCTCTCATTCTCTCTCTCTCTCTCTCTCTCTCTCTCTCTCTCTCTGTCTTTCTTTTTTTCTCTCTCTGTCTTCAAGGGTTATATTCTATGTATTCTAAAGGTTTTTTATTAGGAAACACATACAGAAAGAGAAATAGCAAAAATGTCTAAGTCATTCACTGGATGGACACTTGATAATATGTAAGGAATTTAAAAACATTGAGGATTTCCAGCTTACCTGAAAGTGTTTTCTTTCCTTTTAGTCTAATTTCCTACTATTTTCTCTTTCCCAAGAATAACTAACATATAGACATGCATGGTCACCATTTCTTACTTTTTTTTTTTTTTTTTTTTTTGTTAGTCTTTTCGAGACGAAGGGGCTCCTAGTCCCCAGCGGCCTGGAGCCGCTCTGTAACACAGGCAGGCCATGACTCACACAGATCCACCTGCCTCTCGCCCCGAGTACTGGGATTAAAGGCATGCATCACCACACCAGGCCTATTTCCTTCTTTTGTGTATATTTTTCAACAGGAATTTGCACACTTCTTTACCAAATGTTAATTTTTCTCAGTTTTCTGTCATCTAAGAAAGGAATGGAAAATATATTTTTTCAGTGTTTATTTTATTATTAGGATTATGAGATTAACTTGTGTTTCATTGGTATCACATGATTTCTTTTATGTCATTGCTGTATATTGTTAATGTCAATAATTTTATTTAAATATTTTAATAATTTTAACAACTTAAGATTTGTGTTATTCTCTTACAGATAAATATTTAGGCATTTCCAGGTTTGGGAACCTAACTGAAAACATTTGCCAAGTTTTTTTTCATTTTATTTCTTTATATACTATTAATTTGTATGTTTTTTTTTGTTGTTTTGTGTGTGTGCGTGTGTGTGTAGCTTTAGTTGTCAACTCAAAACATCTATGTTGAAGAAGCCTTAATTGTAGAATTGGCTCTTCTGGACTGGCCTGTTGCTATGTCTGTGAGTGATTTTCTTGATTGAGTGATGTGGGAAGGCCCAGCCATCCTTGGTCAGGTTTTTCTGTATGGTATAAGGAAGCAGGTGTAGCCGGGGCGTGGTGGTGCACCGCCTTTGATCCTAACACTTGGGAGGCAGAGGCAGGTGGATCTTTGTGCGAGTTCAAGGCCAGCCTGGTCTACAATATGAGTTCCAGGACGCTGGGGCTACGGGAGACCCTGCTCAAAAGACAAAAAAAAAAAAAGAACAGCAACTGAGCGGGTCGTGGTGGTGCAAGCACTTTAATCCTAGAGGCAGGTGATATTTGGAGTTCAAGGCCAGCTGGTTCTATAGAGTACGTTCAGGAAAGAGGAAGCTAGGGCTACAGGGAGACCCTGTCTCGAAAAGCAAAAAAAAAAAAAAAAAAAAAAGCAGGCTGAGCACATGCCAGGGGAGAAAGCCAGTAAGCAGCATTCCTCCATGGCCTATGCTTCAGCTCCGGCTTCCAGGTTCCTGCCTGAATTCCTACCTTGGCTACCTTAGTAATGAACTGTGACTCAGGAGATGTAAGGCAAATAAACTTCCCTCCTCAAGTTGTTATTGGTTAGAGTGTTTGTCACAGCAACTAAAGGCAAAGTACAATAGGAACTGAAGAAAGAATTGGGGTATTGCTGTGACAGACCGGACCCAGTTATTTTGGGGAGTACTGGGGAAATGTTTGTACTGGGCTAGAAAAGCCATTGAGTGCTTTGAGTTTAGTGAGCTATTGCTGTGGAGGTTGGAAGAATTATGAGTTGTAGATGATGGAGGCCTGGCTTGTTAAGCTTCAAGAGGAATAAACTGTATTAGTCACTTTTCTGTTGCTGTGATAAAACCACCATGACCAAGGGAACTTATAAAAGGAAGAATTTATTTGAGCTTATGATTGATGGTTCCAGGGAATTAGACTCCATTGTGGCAGGAGGCATGGTGGCAGGAGCTAGAGCAGAAAGCCAAGGTTAGTATCTTCCAATGAGTGCAGAAAGCCACGAGAGAGCCACTGGAGACCAGCAAGGCTTGTTAAACTCACTAAGCCCACCTCCAGTGATGTACTTCCTCTAGCATGGCCACACCTTTTAAGATCTCCCAAAACAGCACCACCAACTGTGGACAAAATGTCTGAATACTTGAAGCCTATGGGGGACATTTTCATTCAAACACCACACATGTTTAATGGTCATTTAAAGTTTGTCTTTTATCAATTCTTTTGGCCGTGTGTGGAAGAGATCATTCTTGATATAAGTTATGCAGGAGTCTTTGTATATTATGAAGCTGAGGCCATTGGAGGAATATAGCAGAGTACTTTCTGAAGGGAAATTGCAGCAATCAGATATCAGAGGTATGTGTGGAAATTATCTGGCATGACATTGAAGGCCATGAAGTTTCACATTATGGTATATATATGTTGTATAGTCTTAAATCTAGTAGTATAAATTCCATCTGTAATCTAAAGGCCTTGCATCAACAGAGCCCTTATCTCTGAGCAAGGGAACATGTAAGCTGTGTGAATGCACAAGCTTAAGAGAGGATTGGCTTCTTTTCCACCTCTTCTTTCTACCCAGACCATTAAGGGACTGAATAATGGTTACGCACATGAATGCCTACTATTTACTAAGTCTACTGTTTAAAATACTCATCTCTTGGGCTGGAGAGATGGCCTAGCAGTTAAGAGCGCAGACCGCTCTTGCAGAGGACCCGGGTTTGATCCCCAGCACCCACATGGCGGCCAAGAACCGTCCGAAACTCCAATTCCAGGAGAGCTCCAGTTCCAGGGGAATCCGACGCCCTCTTCTGACCTCTGCGGCATTGCACGACACGGGCGCACAAACCTGCATGAAGACAGTACATTCATACACATAGAGAAATAAAAAAAAAAAAAAAAGAAAATATAAAGATAAAAAAATAAAAAATAAAAAAATAAAATACTCATCTCTTCTGGAAATGTCATATAGACGCACCTAAAAATAATGTATTAATAACTATCAAGCCCAGTCAAATAGATAAACAAAATGTGTTGTCACATATGTGTTAGAAACAACTATTCCCCTAATGTAAATTTTCCCACAACTTTACTGGTACTTTACGATGTATGAATGGAAATTCTTTTAATGTTATCAACTTGATCAATCTTTCCTGTTAGTACTTTTTAAGTCACCTTTAAATTTTGCTACTTTGTGATCATGGAAAATATTATTTTGTGCTATCATTTATCAAAATATTATATTCTCCATTTCAGTACTAAGTCACATGCAGTTTAATTCATTATTTTATTATTTTTATTTTTATATGTATTAATGTATTGCCTGCACTCATGTCCTGCAATGTTCTCTGCAGGAGTTCTCAAAAGGACATGAAATTCCTTGGAACTAGAGTTACAGATGGTTGGTAGCTGCCATGTGGGTGCTTGGAATCAAACTGGGTACCTCTGCAAGAGCAGCAAGCTCTCTTAACCACTGAGCCATTGCTCCAGCACCATGGAATTTAGTGTTGTATAAAATAGCTGAAAATAATATTACTCCCATTCTTCATATAATCAATTGTCAGTCATGCTTATTGCTGGCTGATAGTCTGTGTTACTCTATCCTAAAACAGGTTCTGTGAGCATTATATTTCCAGTACTCACAAACATTTTCCATTCAGTTGGGGCAAATATCCTTACTTCATCACATTGAACTGATTCTTTGTATCCTTTCCTTGTTTTGGTTTTATTGATTGCTGAATTTATTTTTAGCAATTGCTTTTTGGTATTTGTTTTAAGATTATTTTTCTATCAAATTCTTTAATTTCTTTAAGTGGAAAGCCAGATAATTTATTTTTAAAAACTCTTAATTTTTTTCTTAATTTTATTGAACTTTTGTGCATTTCATATAACATTTCTTAATCAAACTTAGCCCCTTCCCCCTTACACACCCTCAACCCCTCCAGAGCTCATGCATTCTACCATATGTGTTTTGCAACTTTTTCTCAGTCTTTTTTAAATTTTTCAATGCAGAAGGTTACTGTTTTGGTCAAAAATTTACTGTTTCACTCAGCTCTTTGATCAAGTCTTTTGTTGTTGTTGTTGTTCCCTTTAATTTTATATTACTCCAGAGTATGCATGTATACACTCCACACATATACCAAAATCATGATATCTGAAAATAAATGATAGGTTAATTCCAAAACATGTTTAGGGATTCACCTTTTAACAATAGAGTTGCATGCACATATAAAGAAATATTACTTTGGGCTGGAGAGCCCAAACAGCCTAGCGGTTAAGAGCACCGACTACTCTTGCAGAGGACCCAGGTTCGATCCCCAGCACCCACATGGCGGCTAAGAACCGTCTCTAACTCCAATTCCAGGAGAACTCCAGTTCCAGGGAATCTGAGACCCTCTTCTGACCTCCGCGGCATTGCACAACACGGGTGCACAGACCTACATGCAGACAGTACATTCATACACATACAAAAATAAATAAAATTAAAAAAAAAGAAATATTACTTTACATTCCTAAATTACATAGCAAGTTGATGTATGTTTTAATGTACTTTTTTAGTAGCATCAGGTATTATATTTACTAAAAAAGAAAAAGATTACTCAGTGTACCTTAACAAATAAGGATTTAGTGCTAGGATCTAAATGAGGGACACCATATGTCATTTGTTTTTTAGGACTATGTTATTTCACTTAGCATAATGGCTTCTGGTTCCATCCATTTACGTGCAAAGTTAATGATGTTATCTTTCTTTACATCTGCATAGATCTCCATTGTGTAAATGTACCACATTCTCTTTACCCACTCATCAGTTGAGGGACACTTGGGTTGCTTCCAGCTCTTAGCTATTGTGAAGAGAGCTGCAATAATCATGGCTGTGCATGTATCTCAACAATAGGCTGAGTCTTATGGGTATATACCCAGGAGTTGTATGACTGGGTCAGGTAGTAGATTCATTTTGCGTCTTTTAAGAGTTGTCCACGCTGCTTTCCATAGGGGTTGCTAGAGTTTGCATTCCCACCAGCAGTGAATGAATGCTCCTCTTTTTGCCACAACCTCTCCAACATTTGGTATCCTTTTTTTTTTTTTTTTTTTTCTTGATCATAGCCAGTCTTATGGAGTAAGATGAAATCTTAAAGTGGTTTTAATTTGCAGTTCCTTAATTATTAGCGACGTTGAAAACTTTTTTCTTGAGGTCTGAAAATAAAAACACTTCTCATTCATTCACTTTAGGATTTTCCACGTTGTGTATATGCCAGACATTTTCAAACATTCACATGTTTAACTCTTTGTCTATTTCTGACATATCTTAGATATTTGGGTTGTTAATCCACACTGTGAAGTTTTGAAAGTGAATATGGTTTTAAGAACATAATTCTGTGAGACTCCAGATCAGTATGAAATTTCTGATGTGTCTTAAGACATGAGCTAAATGGAATTGTGCCTAAAATTATTTTTAGAATTAGGATTTATTTAAATTTTAGATTCTGTGATATTTGACAGGATTGGATGAACAAGTAAAACTTTAGTCTTTAAATTTCTAGTTTCTCATATCTAAGAATTGTCTCATATTGAATTAAAAATGAAAATTTATTTTGCAATGAAATATACTTAAACCTTCAATTTTTAAATTTTGAAATGGATGTTAAAAACACTGAGATTCGATTGATGAGCTACTTTTACCCTCAAGAAATTTTAAGAAAATGATTTTTTTCATCTCATTTCCCATAATAAAAGTAATATGGAATAACAAACAAAAAAAAAAAAAAAAAAGAAAATTTATGAGATTTTACCAATTTATATTTCTAAAAGTTTCTTCAGTAGACCATACAGTTTCCTAAAATTTAAATATTTATTAAATATTTAAGTGATTATTACATTTAAAACTTTTTAGGATGTTTCTCAGCCATCTTTACTTCTTCATTTGTGTAGTTTCTGTTCAGCTTTTTATTCCACCTTTCAATTGAGTCATTTGTTTTCTTGCTCCTTTGTTTTTTGAGTAATTTATATATTCTGGGTGCTGTCCTCTGTCAGATGTACCACTGGTGACGGTTTCCTCCCACTGTGTGGGTTTTCTCTTCACTTCTTTGATCATTTCTTCAGCTGTACAGAAGTTTAATTTAATGGAGTCCCACTTGTTGATTGTAGACTTCATTTCCTGCACAGCTGCTGTCTGATTTAGAAAATCTTTCCCGACACATACATCTTATAGGTTACTGATTATTTTTAATCACATATATAATATTGTTCTACAGGATGCTTCAGCTTCTTTCTTTTTTTAATTTTATTTATTTTTGTATGTGTATAAATGTACTGTCTGCCTGTAGGTTTGTGCACCCGTCTCGTGCAATGCCACGGAGGTCAGAAGAGGGTCTCGGATTCCCCTGGAACTGGAGTTCTCCAGGAATTGGAGTTACAGACGGTTCTTAGCCTCCATGTGGGTTCTGGGGATTGAACCCGGGTCCTCTGCAAGAGCGTCGGTGCTCTTAACCGCTAGGCTATCTCTCCAGCCCTCAGCTTCTTTATATACCTCTTAATGTGCTGTGGCTTTGTTTCCCTCTAATTCAAGACTTTCTACATTCTTTTATGTCTTTTTTTGTTTTGACTCAAAGATTACTTTCCAGAATTGTAACATAATCTTCATTATGCAACATATGCAGGTATTTGAACTACTATGAATAATATAGACTACTTGAAATACATAGCACAGTCTTATTCATTTGCAGTATTAATCATCAAATATACTAAAAGTCATTTGCAGTAAATTCTTTCAACCTTGGTACCACAGATTGGAAGGCAAATATGAAGATTAGCAAAATAAAGTTACGATAGTTAATATGTATCCTTGCAAATAAATTATTTCCCTGTTTGGTCAGTTCTCCATTAGAGATTTGCAGATTTGCTTTGCAATGTCAGCTTCATGTATCCCTTTTGGCTCAAGAATACAAGAATATATATATATATATATATATATATATATATATAATTAAAATATAAATTTCTCAAACTAAAATGTAGCATAAATATTTCAAGTTATCTTTAATATAAGGCATGGAATAAAAAAACTAATAATAATATTGGAATGAGACTTCCATAGTTAATACCAATAATTGCTCATGTGGAAGACCTGAGTTTGGTTTCCGGCACCCATGTTAGATAGTTTACAAGAGCCTGTAATCACAGCCCCAGGGCATCTCATGCCTTCTTATGGGCTCTGCAGGAGATTCCACTCACATTTGGGCATAAACACATACCCACATACACATAGTTCAAAATGAAATAAATCAAAAAATTAATAACCTTAAAAATAATTATTTAAATGCACTTAGGCATTTGTTTATGGTAACCTCATTGCTTTCTTTCAAACAGACAAATAAAAATAAAATGAAAGCACATTGTCATCAAAAAGTAGCATTACACAGTTTTTCAAACAATGGTATAACAAGTACATCTGAATCTTTTCCATTAAAGAATAAATTTTTATTGTGGTGTTTCACAGATCAATAGCATATTAATCATCTTAAAACTGGGAGTCACTTTTTAATTTTCCCTAATTATATACAATAGCTGTGAACACATTTGACATTTATTGGTGCTTTAAAATATTAATAAAACTATTAATGTTCTTTTATAAGCCTAAAAACAGTTTTGGACTGATATAGGTCATAGTTAAGTGAGTTGATCCTTTTGTGTCTTACTTTAAAGTTGGGTAGTTAGGAGATTCAGCTATGTTTATCCTAGAACTAATCTTCTTTCCCAGTGAGGCAAGACCCTCCTAAAATTTTAAGCATCAGTCCATAAAGTATGAGGTCTTCCCAGGTTGGCTAACGGATCATACATGAACATTGTTAACATGCTCTCAGTTGCTTTTCAGGTGTTTTTTTTTTTTCTTTTTTTTTTTTTTTTAGAGGTTGGAATTTATATATATAATATATATATATATATATAATAATATATATTATATATATATTTCTCAAGTTCTCTCTTTGCAAAATTTGTCTTCCTCATGGCACTTTATGCCTATAATTCTGGCCTCCTTTGCCTTCAAACCTGCACATTGTTCTTGTAACAATTCAAGAACCCCCAGTAGCATAATTTATGTTCCTCTTCAGCTTACCCATCCTTTCCTCAAAAAATCTAGAGGTTAGGTGGGATTCTTCATTTTTTTTATTCATTGTTATTCTTTTTTGTAAATTATTTCTAATCTACGGCATATTTTTATTAGATTTTATGAAAATCAAATAGTAGCTGGGGCGGTGTTGCACACTTTAATTCTCGCATTGGGCGGCAGAGGCCATGGATTTGTGGTCACGGAGACCAGCCTGGTCCACAGAGTGAGCCCAGGAGAGCTGGATTAAAAAGGGAGACCCTGTCTCAAAAAGACCAAAAAAAAAAAAAAAAAATCAAAAAGTAAAATATCTGAAAACGCATTCCAAACCGCAACATTCTTTTCTAATCATATTGTTTTTATTACATTTTAAAAATCAGTTGAGACAGTGATTGGATGATATGAAATGTTAATGTTACAGTTTTCCTGCATTCAGCATATGTTTTACTTAGGAATTATAACTTCATCAACATTAATGGTATGAATATATGGGGAATCAATTTTATTTTGTTAGTAAGGAAACACAATTTGGGGACTGGGTTGGTGGCTTAGTACATAAAACCTTTGTCACAGAAGTTTGAAGATTAGAGACCAGATTCTCAGAATCCACTTTAATGATGGTAAGCATAGTTTCCCACCTATAATCCCAGCAGGAAGCAGAGCTCAGGATTCCAGTAACACACCAGCTAAACAGACCCATTGAATCAATGAGCTCCAGGCTCAGAAAAAGACCCTGCCTCAATTAAGATGTGGAGAGCAATCAAGAACGGTACCTGCTCACAATCTCTAGGTTGCACACACAAACACACACATACCTCCATACACATACACACATACATATACTTACAAATAAAGAACACTTACTTTGCAGTATTGATTGTAACCCAGGACACACTTTAAGGATTTGCTGACATAGCATGTTTTCTGCATGTTACATCACCAACTATAATAATGTAGTATTTTACTTATACTTACTTAATGAAGCAAGGATTGGAGGTTGGGATCTAGCTCCATTGGGAGAATGCTTACCTAATAAGCATGAAACACTGGGTTCAGTCTCCAGAACTACATAAAATTGGGCTTGGTTGCACATCCTTGTAATCACAGTCCTCAGGAAGTGTAGATAGGATGCCAGGAAATTTAGCATCTTCTCCTTCTTCAGCTTTGTAGCAGCTTGGAGCTGGTTTGCTGTACAGGAAATGACAGTTTCATAATAATGAGAAATAAAAACAACTTTATGATATTGTCTCACTGATTCTCCACTAGAAATTGATCTCTGATTGCTGAGAAGAGTGTAATATTTCAGTTTTGTTTGCTTGAGGAATACTTGTTTTTACATGATGCAAATATTGACAGATTTCCTTTTATCTTGCAGAAATATGAAGTCCGGGAGTAAAGCCTGCAATCATTTCTTGTAAAGTAAGAAAACTCATTTTTCTATTTCCATATTTTCAGAGCTACTTACGTGGGACACAGAGAAGGCTTTTTCTGAGAAAGAATGAGAAAAAACTATCTCATTCACTTGAAAACAAGAGTTTGAAAGACAATCTCCAGAGTTTCTCTTACCACCATCATAAACCATATGTACAAAGATTTTGAATAGGACAATGATTTACTTAATTTGCTTTATTTGCAAATATCTAAGAGCTCAAGTTAGAATAGTATAAATTATGTAATGTGCTTCCCTTTTGTTCATTTCTTTTTGTTTGCTTGTCTTCTTTAAATTTTATGTGAATTGCCTGCCTGCATGTAAGTGCACCCACATAGGCAATGCCTATGGATATAAGAAGAGGGTGTCAGATCCCCTTGGAACTGGAGTTACAGACAGTTGTTAGCCACAGTGAGGGTGCTAGGAACTGATCCCAGTTCTTCTGTAAGAGCAGTCAGTTCTTAACCATTGGACCATCTCTCCAGCCCCCACCCCCTTTGTTTTTGTTTTTTTACTTTTTCGAGACAAGGTCTCAATGTAGTCCCAGCTGGTCTTGAGCTTGTACAGACCAGGAAGGCCTCGATCTCATAGAAATCTGCCTGCCACTTTCTCCGGCATTTGGGGTTTAATTGTGTAACACCATGCCTGGTTTTTTTAAAGTGCTTTCTTACTTTCAAATATTTCATAAGTATATCTCTAATCCCAATTATAATAATGGTAGGAAGGCTTTCATGCACTGAAAAGTTTCAACAACTTTAATTTACAAATAGTATGGAATGTAAATGAGGAATGGAGCAAGTCAAACTACTATGAATCAAAATATGAGAAGGTAGATTGAAATGAAGATGGAAATGGTCTCAGGGTAAAGCCTATTATATTTGTATTGGAGAATGCACAAATTTCATTAGAATTTGGATAGTAAAAGTGTCAATGGCAGCGAATGCTATGACTTACTGAATGGTAGATTGAACTGAAATGAATGAGGATTACCATGTCCATTGAGGGATTTTTCTATTAAAATACAGAACAATTGCTTACTCAGTTCAAAGATAGTGTTTATATTATTATTTCAGTATTTGTATTCCAAAATATTTCCTTCTTGCATTTATTTTTATACGTAGTAAATTTAATAGCAACCAAGTAAAATGATTTCCATTTTGAAAGTTTTAAAAGTACCTTTAGAGAGCTCTCAAACAATTAAACTAAGTGTCCAAGGGCTTCAATGGTAAGAGGCTCTGTGAGAAAGCATAGATAGGTTTTCTTATCAATACCACATATCTCTTTTTATTAACCAGACAATTCAATACAACATTGCTGCACACCTGTGCAATGGCCAGCAAACTGGAAGAAAGGAGTAATTTAAACATGGGTATTTCTTTATTTAAATTGGAAAACTTAAAAATTTCTTTAGAATCTTCTTCAATACATTATTATTTTTTTCTTATGATAGATGGATTAATATATGACTTGGAGATGAGGATTTCAATCTACATTGTAATTATTTCCTACAGCTGTTCTTTTACATTTTGAATGGCTTGTGCTTGTAAATTAGGTGTTAATGAAATAAAAATGTTATAGCCGTGTGGAACATCAGAATTGCATTTGGCTACAGAAGACTCTGCACTTTCCCCAAGGATGATGATTGCAGTGAAAGAGTGTGCTCCCACTACTAGCAAATTAAGTCTTTATATACTTAACTATTAAGTTTGAAGTGAATGCCTAAAAGCATCGCCAAGAACCGCCTTTGAAAACAAAACCTGTTCTTCCATTTCTTTGTTTTGGAACCTGTCAGCTATACAATCTATCAAAAGCATAATATTTTATAAGTTTCTAGATCTTCTGAGAAATGTGCCAGGCTTTTGTAGAAGAAAAGCTGATGGTAGTCATAGTCTGTTTCTCCTACCTGTTCTTTGTCTCCTGACCACACACACAGCTATTTCCAAACAGTAGATTCAACTTTCCATTATTGGAATTATACTGTTATTCATAAAAAAAAACAACAACTCATAATTGATACTTATGTGAGCTATCTTTGTGGTAAAGATATAATGAACAAAACTGTATTATTAACACTCTTTTCATATTTTATTTTTATTTTTTACTTTTATTTCTATTTATTTTATGCATAGGATTGTATTGCCTGCATGCATGTAAATGCACCCATGTCATGCAATACATGTAGAGGTCAGGAGAGGGCATCAGATGCCCTGGAAGTGGTGTTACAAATAGCTGTTAGTCACCATGTGTGTACAGAGAATGGAACCCAGGTCTTCTGCAAGACCAGCCAGTGATCATAACTACTGAACCATCTCTCTAGCCCTAATATTAGCCCTCTTAAGAAAGTATTTCAGCAAAGACAGGCTGTCATTAGTATATATATATATATATATATATATATATATAATATATATATATTACTGGAAATCAAGATTTTAAGGAAGATATAGTTAGAATACTTTGTAGGGACTGGAGAGATAGCCTAGCAGTTAAGAGCGCTGACTGCTCTTGCAGAGAAACTGGGTTCGATCCCCAGCACCCACATGGCTTCTGAGAACCTCTTTAACTCCAGTTCCAGGGGAATTCAACACCCTCTTCTGACCTCCGCGGCTTTGCACCTACCTACATGCAGACAGTACATTCATACACATAAAAAAAAAAAAAAGAATTCTTTGTAAATGGCAAGCAAATATTACAGAATTTTTTATATGCACCTAAAACTTAAAATTTTCTGTCATTATAGACAAAATACACCTAATGGGCATTGTGTGGCTGTATTTCTTTAAGACCCTGATACTCATTTTAGTGACTATTTGTATTGTTTTGTGAATTTCATATAATAAATCTTAATTATATTTAAAATCACTCCTACCCACACCTCCATAGAGCCCCACACCAAATTTTGGATTCTGTCATATATGACAAGGCCTACCTGTCAAGATTTTGTACTCACATGTCCCTCAGTGAAAGATCGATTATACTGGAGTTTTGATCCAACCTAAATTTTGAAAACCTACAAAACAATGTGAAGTAATTCATTCTACCAAATTCAAAGATAGTTTGTTTTACCTATGATTAGTAAAAGAAACTTCTTTGTGAAATACCAAGATTCATTCAGATGGAACACCAATTTAATTCTGGATTATTAGGAATTTGGAATAATCTTTTCAAACTTTCTCCATATTGTGTGTGCATCTTTGCAGAGAAAAATGACCCATTCAATTAGAGAAAATGAAATTCAAATACATTCAGTGATGCATCCACTAAGAGAAACTTGCCACTAATCTTCCTTATGATTCATGAATTATTCTGGAAGCAGATTTCTTTAGATGACTAGCAAATTCCAAGTACATCTCCTTTCACTATTAGAATTCTCATTTTTTTCTTGTATGTTTATTTCTTTCTTGAGTGTTTTCGTATTATCTTCTGACTTCTTTAAGTAAGATGAATAAAAATTAATATTGTTAGGAGCCTTGAACTATCTCCTTGTGAGATTTTGGAATGCTTGACTTAAATTTTTTAAATTTATTTTTATAGTAAAGTTTAATAATGAAATGAAAAAGAACACTGGTAGCAATTAATTTTTGACTAATAATTTGGAGATGGATGTGAAAACTACATAAGTAAATATAAATAAAGCAGCATTTAAAGTCCTTTGTCGTCTGATATATAAGGCCCCTTTTAAAAATCCCTTTTCTGATACTTATATCTAAATGCAGTACATTAATGTATCCAGTTTATTTCTTTTATTTTTTGTAAGAAATAAATTATATTTGCCTGTAAATTAATAAAAATTTTTATCTAGACTAAATGAATTTAATAATAGTATTTATTCTTTTTTAATTTTTTAATTTATTTTTATGTGTATGAATGTACTGTCTGCATGTAGGTCTGTGCACCCATGTCGTGCAATGCTGCAGAGGTCAGAAGAAGGTGTCGGATTCCCGGGTCCTCTGCAAGAGCAGCCGATGCTCTTAACCGCTAGGCTATCTCTCCAGCCCCAATAGTATTTCTTTAAGAATAGTAATTCTTTTTTTTTTTTATTTAATTTTTATTGATGGTTTATGCATTTCGTACATCATTTTCCAATTCAGATCAGGCATATTTCCCTTTCCCTTCCCCCCCACCCCCACCCCATCCCAGATCATTTGTTCTGCCATAACTGTCCTGCATCTTTCAGGTTTGTTTTTTTTTCATTTTTTAGCTATAAGTGATAATCCATGAGTATAAGCATCCTTCGTGCAAAACCAATCTACAGACTGTTGTGCCCAAACCCCCACAGTCCCACCATCCAGTGGGGGGTGACAGGTTGTTTGTTCAATCAAGTTGATCAAATGAGTGTCCAGACTACATCGCTGTAGTTTCACCGTTCACCCCAATCGAAGCCTTTACATTCTACCATGCCCCCTCTTCCTCAGATTGTTCCCTAGGCTTAGAAAAGGGGCACAGGTGGATGAGAAGTAAAACTGTCCTCTCTCTCTGGAGCTGTTGACTTGGATTCTGGTCAATTCTGGCTGTTTCCTTTCATGGGCTGACAGTTTGTTCAGGAGTAACCTTTCGATCCTACTAATGAAGCACAAGCGATTAGATATATAGGTATTTAAGCAGCACTAATATTTATGGTAGGTTACTTTGGCATAGACACATATGTTTGGATGATATGTTAATCCATGAATTACATTTTTACCCCCTGATAAATGTGACAGGGTCTTACTGTGGCTTATAACATCTCCTAACCTGTAGAGGATGTAAGCTTGTGGCATCAGCCATGGGTTATTCCTCCAAGGAGAGAGCCAACAGCCAATTAGATTTGGGATATACAGGCACATGGCTGCCTCTGCTGCACAGTATTTCCAGGCAGGTGAGGTGTAGCTGGTGCTGATGGTGGAGTCTTCTTTAAGAATATTACCACCAACCAGTACCAGGGGACCCAGCTCATATACATGAACAATCGTTTTCTTTTTTTTTTTTTTTTTTTTTTATTTAAAAAATGTTGCCAGCAAAAGGGAGGAGATGACTCATCCTCAGCAGGCAAGGATACTTGCCTGCCAGTCTGAAACCCTACCTTGATCTTTTGGGAACTCCACTGTTGAAGAAGAGAATGACTTCTGCAAAATGTCCTCTGACTTCCACAAACACACACACACACACACACACACACACACACACACACACTTTCTCTCTCTCTCTGTCTCTAAATTAATGAATTAAAAGTAAAGTAAAAAAAAAAATAAAGGGAAATCATAACTGCAGACACATCCCTTTTGCATATAAAAGAACCAAAGTGAGAGAGGGAGGAGATGGAGACCCCCACCAAAGGCAGACAGCCTCCTGAAGCGTGTAACAATACCAGTCAATGTGCCAAGTCAGTCTAAATTCTTTCTGATGGTGCAAACTGGTAGTGCAAGGTCAACTACGTCAAAAAGCACAAAGAACTTTACAAAATACAGAGCAAAACCTGGTTGTATTCCAGAGGTAGAACACTTGCCTAACATGCCCGTTCTTGGCACCACAAAAAATAAACAAACAAAGCTTTGGCTTCAGCATTAAGGGCTGTCAACCTTTGAATTTAACAACAGCTAGTAAATAGCAAAATGTTCTTTTTATTTCTGGCACAAAATTGAGTCAATGGATAAAAAAAAATGTAAAAATACTCGTTTGCTTCTATTGTATTATAAGCAGCTGTGGAGAAAGTATTTTTTTATTTATTTTTATTTTATGTGTGAGATGTGTTAGCTGCATGTGTGTGGGTGCACCCATATTGTGCAATGCCCTAGGAGGTCAGAAGGGGACTTTGGATCCCCTGGAAATGGAGTTACGAATGGTTGTAGGCCACCATGTGGGTGCTGGGAGTTGGGACTGGGTCCTCTGCAAAGAGCAGTCAGTGCTCTTGACCACTGAAACACCTCTCCAGTCCTGAGAAAGTATATCTAATGCATTAAGATGTTAAGAAAGTGACTAATAAGCCAGGCGTAATGGTGCATGCTTTTAATCTCAGCACTCTGGAGGCAGAGGCAGGTGGATCTGTGTGAGTTCGAGGCCAGCCTGATCTACACAGTGAATTCCAGGTCAGCTACAGGGAGACCCTGTCTCAAAAAAAAAAGGTAAATAAATAAATAAATAAATAAATAAATAAATAAATAAATAAAATGACTTATAAAAACTGTAACCAATATGAGATGGGTTCCAACTGTGGTTGTGACTTTAACAATTAATTTATGAGTGTCTTTCATATGCTTATAGGTAATTTTATGCTCTTTGTGGAAATGTGTATTTAAATTAGTTATTGGTTATGAAAATGAGTTTTCTTTCATTGTTGTGAGGGTTCTTTATATAGTCTAGATCTCGTGTCTTCATCAAGTATATGACTGCAATTACTTTATCTTATTCTATAGGTTTATTGATTGGGCAGGAGTTAATTGTTTCAGTCAGTTCTTTGATCCAGTCCTTTTGTCCTTGTGGTTCCCACTCTCTTCTTGTGCCTAAAAGAATGAAAAACACAGACGAGGAAAACTTAGTGAACTAAGGACTTATTGAATGGAAAGGGAAGAAAAAGTAGGGGAGAGAGACTGGCTGAGGGGGGCTAAAGGTCAATAACCTGAGTAGAGGAAATGGACTTTAATTGACTCTGGTGTGCATGCAAATTAGGTGAAAGTTAATAACCAATCAAGGAACAATCCACTGTATTTGATAGGGGGATTTCAGTCTTAAGCTTCAACCTCTTTCCCTGCCTTCATTGATGCTTCAGCAGAGATGGACAATTGCAGAGGGGAAGCTGAAATAGGATAGTTTATAACCAATAATAGTTAATCTGTTCAATTCATGGCCAAAGTCTTTGATCATAGCCAGAGGTACCCAGATCTCTTTCACTTCTCTAGATGCTGAAAGGCCTGTGTATGTACACACTTAGGTGTACAAGCAGGCATACATCATAGACACACACACACATACACACACACACACACACACACAGATAAACAAGATACTAAAAATAATGCATGTATACTTATTAGATGAATAACTCACTGAAAGGCTTTCAAAAGACATTTGAATTTGCTGTGTCACTATGATGGAACTGCTGTGTAATCATTGTTTACAGGGAAACATCAGAATGTAATGACTTAAGTGCTGAGTCCAAACAAGTTGTTCATGATATTTCAAGCTAAAGTTTGTCAGTGAAATGGAAGCTTTCTTTGTGTACTAAACTAAACTCTAGGAGAAAATATGTGTTCCACACTATTCAGGAAGCATTGCCTTTCTTATGTGTGTTTGATGTTAATTGATCAAAGTATGAACAATGAACAGTAAGCTCTTAGTAAATGTCACATGAGTGTTGAATCGCAAAGTCCAAAATTTTCCTAATTTGTGTATGATTGCCTTGCAATTTGAAAAGAAACACAAAAAGAAGTGACTAGGACAAAAAGCATTTGTCAAGACATATTTTTACCTTCTAATTTGAGATGGGTGTCTTTGAATTTCTTAAGTAGACCCAAAGATTTTTTAAAGAAATCTAATGATTTATATAACTTTCTGTTTCCTTTCCAACATACTTTATTATATATATATATATTTTTTGGTCTTTTTTTGAGACAGGGTCTCCCTGTAGTCCCAGCTGTCCTGGAACTCACTCTGTAGACCAGGCTGGCCTTGAACTCACAAAGATCGGCCTGCCTCTGCCTCCCAAGTGCTAGGATTAAAGGCGTGCACCACCATGCCCGGCACCAACATACTTTAAACATGTTTTCTTCACACTTTCATATTGTTGAGTTATTATGTGTTTTCGATATGCTAAAAAGCCTTTTGTCTTTTCGAAGATGGTTTTGAGTGTGATTCTCCTCTATTCTTCTAATCTATTTTAATGAGCTTTAGTGCATTTTTCTCTTGGGTGTTTCCTTTGGTTGTTCTTGAAACAGTCTCACTCCCCATCCTAGATTGGCCTCTGAGCCCTCAGATAGCCCAGAATGGCCATAAATTCACAGTCCTCCTGCCTCATCCCACCAAGTTCTAGGACTCCATTAATCCAGCCTCTACCTTATATTATTTTTGAAATTATTTATCACTACTTTTTCCCTAGGCATCTCTATAGTTTTAAATGAAAATAAGTCAATATATAATTAAAATATTAGGAAATTCTGAGGACAGCCAAATTGTAAAAGGATTACAAAATTCTCGGTGTTTACTTATAAAACTGTTATTTGGTACTTATATTAATAATAAAAATCAGTGTTACAAATATTAGTTTAGATCCTCAGATTATATTGCAAAAGAACTCTTACGATATAATATACTGTAATATATTACATATTATAAGTTTCGTTGTTTACATTTTGAATAAGAGATTTAACACCAGTTTATTTAATATTGTATTTGGATCCAATCCAGTCACTATTCCTTCTCCAGTTCTTCTGCTATTCTGCTACCAACACCTTTCCATCCCACCCACCTTCATATGCCTTTATATTTTAAATATCCACTGAATCCATTTAGTGCTGCCTGTGCATTTATGGGCACAGGACATCTATGGAAGCTTAGGCAGCCTCTCAGGGCCCAAGTCTCTGAAGAAAACTGACTTTGCCTATCCAAGGAGCTATTGTCAATAGCTCCTCTGATAGGAGTCTGGGATTTCATGAGTCCTTCTCTCATCCATGCCAGGGATTTGGGTAGCTTAAACTTGTACAGGTATTACACATGCAGTTCTCCCCAGCCACTGTGAGTTCATATGTGAAGTACACTATCATATCTGACAAATACTGTTACTACAGAGGTCTATTCCTTGCCCTTTCCAACTTCTTTTGTGTGATGACTGTTGACTCTTATAGGAAGAGGTATGATACAGTTGTGCCATTTAGAGCTGAGCCCTCCATAGTTTCATTCTACACACATGGGTCTTCGTGTTAATCCTAATCTACTGCAAAAATAAGCTTATCTGATGAGGGTTGAAAGATCCACTAATGGGTATAAAGAGAAGAACTTATGGAACAGTTTATTACTGTGTATATATTTTTTGGAATAATAGTATTAGTTTGTCACCTAGACTCTATAACCAGCCATGAGTTTTGGCTTAGTTAACAATACCAAAGAAAGGAGCAATCTCTAAGTTGGAAGTTTGTCATTTTAGCACTAGAGAAAAGATTCAGGCTTAGCTTTAAATATGTCTCAGCTGTATTATCAGTTTTGGTTTGACTATGGAATATCCCAACACAGACTTATATAGTGATTGTATGGTCCCCAGGTGGTGGTGTGATTTTGAGAAGGGGTGGAATCTAGTAGTTGGGTTTGGCTGGAAAAAATACATCATTGTTCATGTGCCTTTGAAGGCTCTACCTGGTTGTCAAGCATACTTACTTCTTGACTTCCTGTCTACCATAATGTGGCAGCACTAGGTATGGATGCCCCAGGGCTTGTTCTTCTTCCTTTCCAGGGGAAGAGAATCAATAAATGAATTCAAGAAACATGAATTGTCATTTATAATGCTATGTGCAAAAATAAATATTTATTTATTTTAAGTTGCTCTGTCAGATATTTTGTCATTGGAAAAAAATTGTCTAATACATTATTTAAGTACTGAAATTCTAGTATTTGTGCTTAAGATTAATGTGGGGCTGGAGAGATGGCCTAGTGGTTAAGAGCGCCGACCGCTCTTACAGAGGACCCGGGTTCGATTCCCAGCACCCACATAGCGGCCGAGAACCATCTGAAACTCCAATTCCAGGAGAACTCCAGTTCCAGGGGAATCCGACACCCTCTTCTGACCTCCGTGGCATTGCACGACACGGGTGCAAACACCTGCATGCAGACAATACATTCATACACATACCAAATTAAATAAAAAAAATTAAAAAAAAAAGATTAATGTGTAGCCATACATTTTCCGTCACTAGCAGCACAATAGCACAAATAGGGTAAAGCCATTGTAGAGGTTTATTTAGTTCATAGTTTTCAAAGGTCAATGGCATCAACTCAGATCTTTTCAGTCCTTCAAGGAAGATCACACAAAGAGGAAGAAGCACATCAGTAGACAGGAAGCCACTGGAGAGATCTGGGGGCCAGGCTCTGACCTTTGCAGAAACTAAATCTCTTGAGAAGTATCTCTGAGGTCACTGAAGAACTACCTCAATCCTTTTAAGGTCCTCACCCCTATGATAGAAACATTTCTTAAAAGTGCCAGATTCTCCACATACTGTATTGATGTGCATGCCTCCAGCACACAAACCCTTGAAGAACAACCTGCATCCAAGAATAAACACCAAGTTCCATAGCATTTTAATTAACAACTTGAGGACATTTGGAGCCTCAGTCCTTCCTCTTTTCACTTGAAGCTGCTGCTCTCAGAGCAACAATCCTGGGAAGATTTCCTATTTTGGCTTCTACCAAGTCATCTAACCTCATAGAAAAATAAAATCATAGTTTCAGACCTTTGACTATGTTCAAGTTTATAAAACTGCAATGTCCCAGAGAGAAACTAAAACTAACTAGCATTTTATAGTTTATCTTAGCAGTATTTGAGAAAGGGTTCCCAAATTACATCTCTACTTAGATACCTGTTCCATCAGTGTGTACTGTAAAGTTGACTTGAAGAATGGAACTGTCCACATTGGCTGTCTCCCTTGCTAGCGTACACTTCTGAGCAGCCACTTTCTTTCTTCTTGTTGCAATCTTGACAGACCTATCTAGCCTCATGCTCCTCTGTACCTTCACACTCATTCTTTTTGAGGAAAGCTTTTAGCTTGCCTCTGGGCAGGAATCTGGTCCTTACATCAACATTTCCTCACATCTTCCTTTGAAGCCTTTTCTCCTCTTCCATGTCACCCTTTACAGCTCCATCTTTTTCTTTTATTATGTACTGTCTATTGAATTTATAAATATATGAAATGTTTCACTATTTAGTTCTATAATTTTATTTTTTCACTTCATTTAAAGTTCTAGGTAGAAAAACATCCCAATATACTAACCAATCTATCTCCATTACACCTAACTCACTATATGAAACCTAGTTATGTACATCGATAGCTGTGTTAATCTTTTGGAAAGATTTGTCCCAGTACTTTTAGAGTTGTGTTAAGTAATTTTTTCAAGTTAAATCTACAAGGGACCTATAATATATAAACATGTAAACAGCACTGACATAATTGAAGTAATTTGGGGGTAACCAGTCCTACTCCTCCCACCATACTATTTCTTGGAGAATTCCATGAGTTACATTGTGATAATGGTAAAACCAGAGATTTCCTTTACAATCACTGAACATTCATTTTCTGATTCAGTTCTATCAATGGTATTCCTATTACTAGTTAACATAACAACAAGAACAAAATGGTTGAAATTTGGAGCCAGAAGATTTGGGCATCATTTGCCACTTAACTAATGATTGTATTTGTCTTTTATAGATTGTTAAGATTTTTTTTATTGTTTACTTATTTATTTGTGTGTGTGTGTGCACATGTGTCCTCTGACCTATAGAGGTCAGAGGACAACTTGGTGGAATAGGTACTCTCCTTTCACCTCACATGGATTCTAGGGCTCAAACTCAAAGTACTTAAATTTACCAAGCCTTGTCTGGCCTGAGTTGTACTTTTTTTTTTTTTTAAATTAAGGAATTAACTTTTTATTTTGTTTTTCTTTTTTTTTTCACATAAATTTATTTATTTATTTTTAACAAATCTAGACCCATGTTCCCGCTCATTCCCCCACCCCACCAGAGCTCGTGCATTCTGCCAAACATGCTTTCCATCTCTTAGTCTTTCTCAATATTTTCCATGGGGAAGTTGACTGTTTTGAGCAGAAGTTCACTGTTTCAGTCAGTTCTTTGATGCTTTTCGTTGTTGTGTTGTTGTTGTTTCCAAAATGCATTTGTCCACCTGCTTTGTACTAAAGCTCAGGGGGCCCTACACAAAAATACGTACAATGGGTAATTGGCACATCACCACAGATGAGTGATACCATTCGTTTTGTTTTTCTGGGACTGTGTTACTTTCACTCAGCATGATGTCCTCTAGCTCCAGCCATTTTCTTGCAAAGCTCGTGATGTCGTCTTTCTTTACTGCTGCATAGAATTCCATTGTGTATATGCACCACATTTTCTCTATCCACTCGTCAGTTGAGGGCATTTTAGGTTGGGTTCCAGCTCCTTGCTATTGTGAAGAGAGCTCAATAAAACATGGCGTGCATGTATCTCGGTGGTGCGTAAGTCTGAGGGTACATGCCCAGGAGTGGTATGGCTGGGTCGGTGGTGCAAGTTCATCCAAGTCTCCAGGGTTCTCCACACTGCTTTCCATAGTGGCTGGTACAATTTACATTCCACCACAGTGGATGAGTGTTCCCCTTTCCCCACAACCTCTCCAGCACTGGGATCATTTGTTTTCTTGATTCTAGCCAGTCTTATTGGAGTAAGATGACTCTAAAGTGGTTTTCATTCTTCCTTAATGATTAGTGATGTTGAGCAGTTCTTGAGGTGTTTCTCAGACATCTCTAATTCCTCGCTTGTGAAGTCTCTGTCAGTTTTGCTCCATCTATGGATGGGTCGTTTGTTTTCTTTTTTCTTTGTTTTTTGAGTAGTTTAATATTGAAATCAATGCTTGTCAGAGTATCTGCAGTGAAGGTTTCTCCTCCCATTCTGTGGGATTTCTCTTCACTTCCTTGATTGTTTCTTTTGATGTACAGAAGCTTGAGTTGATGAGGTCCCATTGTCAATTGTCGACTTAATTCTTGTGCGGCTGCTGTCGGATTTAGGAAGTCTTTTCCTACGCCTATGTCTTGTAGTCTGCTGCCAACTTTTGCTTTCTTCTATCACCTTCAGAGTTTGGGGTTTCACGTTGAGGTCTTTAATCCATCTGGAGTTGACTTTTGTACAGGGTGAGGAGGTAGGGGTTTAATTCATTTCTTCTACAAGGGGTGGATCCAGTTTTGGCCAACACCACTTGCTGAAGATGCTGTCTTTTCTCCTTTTGGTTTCTTGGCCCCTTTGCAAATATGAGTGGATGAAAATTGTATGTGCTCAGATTTGGATCTTCGATTTTGTTCCATTGGTCAACAGGTCTGTTTTTGTGCCAGTACCAGGCTGTTTTTATGACATAAGCCCTGTATATAGTTTAAAATCTGGTATAGAGATCCCCTCCTGTGTAGATCTTCACTCAGGATTGATTAAGCTATTCGGGGTCTTTTGTTTTTTTCCAAATGAATTTAAGAACTTTGTTTCCAACGTGAAGAAACTCTTGGGGATTTTGATTGGGATTGCATTAAATCTATACAGAGATTTTGGTAAAATGGACATTTTACAATGTTAATTTCCCAACCATGAGCATGGGAGGTTTTTCCATCTTCTGAGGTCTCTTCAATTTCTTCTTTAAGGGTTTAAAATTTTTGTTGTAGAGGTCTTTGGTATCTTTGGTTAGGTTTGTTCCTAGGTATCTTATTGTTTTTGAGCTATTGTGAGTGGGAAGTCTCTTTGAATCTTTCTCCAGTTGCTTGTTGTTGGTGTAAAGAAAGGCCATTGATTTTCTAAGGTTACTTTTGTATCCTGCCACTTTGTGAAGCTTAATCGTTTCTAGGAGTTTTCTGGGGGAGTTTTTTTACATCCCTTAAGTAAACAATCATATCATCAGCAAAATAGGGATAGTTTGACTTCCTCTTTTCCAATTAGTACTCCTTTAATATCCTTTTCTTGCCTTATTGCTCTAGCAAGTGTTTCAAGCACTATGTTGAAGAGGAGTGGGTGATAGGGGGCAGCCTTGCCGGGTTCCTACCTTTAAAGGGAATGTTTCTGTCATTTCCCCATTTAGGATGATATTGGCTGTGGGTTTCCTGTATATGGCTTGATTACATGAGGAATGATCCCTCCAATCCAACCTTCGTGACTTAAGCATGAAGGGATGTTGGATTTGTCAAAGGCTTTTTCACATCAATGAGATGATGGTGTGGTTTTTTTGTCTTTGATTCCATTTAGTGTTTGATGATGTTTGATTTTCGTATTTTGAACCATCCCTGCATCTCGGTATGATCCAACTTGTCATGATGGATGATCCTTGATGTGGGCTGTATGCGATTTGCCAGATTTTATTTAGGTTAATTTGGATCTGTGTTCATAGGGAGGGTCTATAATTCTCCTTTTTGCGGTTCTTAGCCTCAGCCTTTAACGGCTGTGCTATCCCACAAGCCCGTATATTCTCCTTTTTATTGGATCTTTGCCTGTTTTGGTAATAGATTGATGTTGGCTTCGTAGAAGGAATTGGGAGAATTCCCTCTGATTGTATACTTCTAAACAATTCAGAAATAATGGTTGTAGGTCTTTTTGAAATGTTTTATAGAATTCTGCTGTGAAACCGTCTGGGCCTGGGCTTTTTTTAGTTGGGAGGCTTCTTACTACATCCTCTATATTTCTTCAATGTTATGGGTCTGTTTAAGGGCTGGTCTCTCTTGCCAAGCTTTGGTGATTCCCAGATTTCAGATATTCATCCATTCTTCTCTAGATTTTCAAACTTGGTAGAATATAGGTTCTTGTAATATTCCCATATAATTTTCTTGATCTTTTCCTTGTCCGTTGTGATATTTCCCTTTTCATCACAGATTGTATTGATTTGGAGTTGTTCCTTCTTCTTTTTGTTAACTGGGCTAGGTCTGTCTATCTTGTTTTATTCTTTCAAAGAACCAACTTTTGGCTTCACTGATTTTTTTGTATTGTTTTGTTTCTATTTCATTGATTTCTGCTCTGATTTTTGTTATTCTTCCTGTCGTTGCGTTTAGGTTCATCTGTTGTTGCCTCTCAAGTGCTTTTAGCTGTAGTGTTAGATCATTCACTTGTGCTCTTTCTTGTTTTTCTAATGTAGGCACCCAGGGCTATAAATTTCCCTCTTAGGACTGGTTTTAAGGTATCCCATAGGTTTTGTTGTTTGTATTGTCATTGTCATTCATTTCCAGGAATGTTTTTATTTCTTTCTTTATCTCTTCCTTGACCATTTATTATTCAAGAGTGTGTGTTTAGTCTCCATGTGTTCTTGCGCAGGAGGGCTTTTCCTGTGTTGATGTTGAGCCTTCATTGCACTGTGGTCTGAAAGGATGCATGAAATTATTTCAATCTTTTTGTATTTGTAGAGGTTTCTTCTGTGTCCCCAGTATGTGGTCGATTTTGGAGAAGTTCCGTGGGGTGCTGAGTAGAAAGTGTATTCTCTGGTATTAGGATGTGTTCGGTAACGGTCTATGAGGTCCATTGGTGTATCATATCGTTCAGTTCACATGTCCTCCTGTTTCTTTTTGTCCTGTTGGACCTATCCAAAGGACTCAGTGGGGTATTGAAGTCCCCACTATGAGTGTGCTGGGGTTAGTCTGTGACTTTGTGTCCTGGAGAATTGTCTTTATAAATTTGGTGCACCAGAATTTGGGGCATATATTTCAATTTGAAATCTTCTTGGTGGATGTTCCTTTGATGAAAATGTAATGGCCTCTTTTTTCTCTCGATTTCTTTTACTTTGAAGTCATTTTTTCCGATATTAAAATAGCAACACCTGCTTCTTTTTGTACCATTTGCTTGGATATTTTTTTCCATCCCTTCACTTTAAGGTGGTGCCTGTCCTTGAAGTAAGATGTGTTTTTGCAGACAGCATATCGATGGATTCGTTTTCCTAATCCAGTCTCCCATTCTTTGTCTTTTGATTGGGGAATTAGTCCATTAATATTAGGTTATGATGATAGGTTTGTGTTGCTTTTTTTTTTTCCTCTGCTTTTTTTTTTTTTTTTGATTTAGGTTTTATTATTTCATACCTATGCTTTTATTGATTTTTCCTTCTAGGTGCCTGGGGTTTTGGTTGCTCCTTTCTTCTGTTCTTTGAATTGCTTCAAGTATTCTCTGAAGGTTGGTTTTCCGGACATGTAGTCTTTCAAGTTGTTTATGTCATAGAAGTTTTCCTCTCTCCCTTCCACTATGATTGACATTTTTGCTGGGTATAGTAACCTGGCTGGCATCCATGGTCCCTCAACACTGGGAATGCTTTGTCCATGTTCTTCTTGCTTCATCGTTTGCATGAGAAGTCCGTTGTTATTCTGATAGGTTTCCCCTTATAGGTCACTTGTGTTTTTCTCTTGTCACTTTAAAATTTTTTCTTTGTTTTGGGTGTCTAGCATTTAACTATGATGTGGCGTGGAGAATTTTTTTCTGATCTTGTCTGTTTGGAGTTCTGTGTGCTTCTTGTATGGTATTGGTTTGTCCTTTTTTAGTTTGGGGAAGTTTTCATCTATTATTCTGTTGAAGATCTGATCAATACCTTTTCTTGGGATTCTTCTCCTTCCTCTATCCTATATGCAGAGGTTTGATCTTTTCATAGTGTCCCACAGCTCCGGTTGTTCTGTTTTTGTGTATTTTTAAATTTTTCATAATCTTCCCTTGGGGTTTTTAGTTGTTCTGTATACCTCCAGGTCTGAATATTCTTTGTTCTGCTTCCTCAATTCTGCTTCGGAGGCTTTTTTCATTCCTTTCCCTTGAATGGATGAGTGTTTGATTCCTTTTTCCTTCCTCTTCTGATTTCTTTAGTGTTTCTATTTCTTTTGGACTTCTCGATCTCTTTTTGTAGCTCTTTTGTTTGCTGGTGGTTTTCTTTTTCTTTTCAGCATGGGATCTTCAGTGTTTCTACTTCTTCCAGAGACTTGTCATTCTCTCTCTCTCGGTCCTCATTCCTTTTCTTAGTTCTTTAATTTGTTCTTTATGATCTGTAGTTCTTTAAGTATGTTCCCAATTGTGTTTCTGATGTCTGTGCCTGGGGCATCCCGGAGGGATCCCACTGCAGGAGTCGTCCATAGGGTTTGTAACGCTTGGCGTGGGATTACGCCCCTTTCCAGTGTAGTCTCTTCTTCGTGATCTGGCATATGGGCTTCCCCTTGCCTGTATTCCGATGTGAGTCCAATGCCTCTTTACTGTGTTGAAGGCGCTTGCTTGCCTCCTTCAATCCTTCTTCGTAATCTCAGTTGGCAGGGGGGGGCTCTTCAGCCCGCGCCCCGGCACCTGCCGCTGGGCTCAGGAGATCTCAAATCTCAAGAATCACACAAGCGTGCCTTAATACCGGCTGGGAGGATAACTCCGTCCCCAGCCACTAGATCTAATCAAGCCAAGAGACCACCTTTAATCCCAGCTGGGAGGATAACTCCAACTCACAGCCACAAAGGCCAATCAAACCAAAGATAGCAGGACCAAAGATCAACAACATCTCGCCAAGCACCCAGTTCCTGCCTTCTCCCTCTTCCTGCCGCTGGGCTCAGAGATCTCAAAAAATCATAGATTGTTAAATTATTAAAATTAGTTATCTGCTGCCGGGCGAGGGGCCACGCCTTAATCCTAGCACTTGGGAGCAGAGGCAGGCGGATCTTTTGTGAGTTCAAGGCCAGCCGGTCTACAGAGTGAGTTCCAGGGAACTGGGGCTAACAGGGGACCCTGTCTCAAAAGACAAAAAAAAAAAAAAAAAAAAAAAAAAAAAAAAAGAATTAGTTATCTGGACAATAGTAACAAAATGCTATGTATGTCATCAGTAGTAAGGTCCTCTTTATAAATTCATTTTTTCCTATATGTATGAGTGTATTTAAGTTCACCAATTTCATGCAATGCCAGGGGAGGCCAGAAGATGGTATCAGATTCTCTGGAATTGGAGTTAATGATAATTGTTTTCCAGCTCTAAGGAACTGAACCCAGGTCCTCTGTAAAAGGAACCAGTGCTCTTAACCACTGAGCCATCTCTCCAACCCCATAAGGTCCACTTGCAATATAAGGTTTTATTCTTCTGGAACATTTCATTCTGGGAGCATCAAACATGGCCCCAAAGTAAATACAAGGTATTTGTCACCAAATCTGTTTTTTTCCTGCATGATACTATACCAGTGATAACTGTACTCTCTTCCTTGCCAGGAGGAAAATGTGGGCATCATCTGTGACGTGGTCATTCAGCCTTTTCCTCCTATAATATCAGTCATCAAATCCTCAAATTAACTTCCTTGATTTAATTGAAATCCATTCTTTCTGCTGACACATATCAAGGCCATAATAACACTATCTATGGACTAATATCATGAGCACTATTTGACTTTCATAAGCATACATTTTCCTCTTCCTGCTAAATCTATGCTCTAAAGAGCTACAATGCTAACCATCTGGAAATGATAGGAAGTTATTCTCATTCTTCAATCTCTTTATTGTCTTAATTTTATTTTATTTTATTTTATTTTTTACTTCTTATGTGTATGAGTGTACTGCCTGCATGTAGGTAGGTGCACCTGTGTCATGTCATGCAATGCTGCGGTCAGAAGAGGGCATTGGATTCCCCTGGAACTGGAGTTAAAAATGGTTCTTAGCTGCCATGTGGGTGCTGGGAATCAAACCCAGGTCCTCTGCAAGAGCAGTCAGTGCTCTTAACTACTGAGCCATCTCTCCAGCCCCAATTTTTTTCTTAATTTTAATATGGAGTGACAGCACATGAAAATATTGCCATAATAATTTGATTGAGAAAGTTTGATTAATTTGATTTTAGTATATGTTTCCAGCCAGTTTGCTGACAACTACACTATTGTTGCCTGGATAATATTTTAAATACTAAGGAAAATCAGTCATCTAGATATGCCTGAAATAAAAATTATAGTCTGTCAATGGTCATTCATAACTAATTTCTACCTTTCCCTCCTTATCAATCTTAGATCAACATGTCCCACGTTCCTCCAAAATGTCTGAAGTCTGGCCTTTCTTTCTGTTCTTAAACACTGGAAGATGATATTGCCTCAGGGTCTTTGCTTAAGCTTTTCTATCTCTTTGAGATGTTCTATGTTCTACCTTAAGATCATCTTTTTCAAACAAATTTTACATATATTTCTGATCTCTCTGCTTAAATCTCAAGTCAGAGATCTTCCTTCAAGCATCCAAAAAGGCTTCAAGAGTATGACATTAACTTTTAATTATAGCCTACATTCTTTTCTCATAGCATAATTATGACAAAATTACCAATTATGTCATAAAGATTGACTATAACTCCTCATAGATGTAAATTTATTGGGGGCAATTTCCTCTCTGCTTTGTCCCAACACATCACGCAATTGGTGCTGTTTCTCACATCTATGCAGACAGCTGAGTTTCCATAAACATTGATTAACACAATATGCATGAAGTTTATCTTGGAAGAAGGACCGGGTTTCTTCAGGAATATGTACAGTTCATAATAGGGACATTGGAGTATTAAATGATCTTTAACAAAGATATCTCTACTCATCCTAGCAGTCAGTCAGTGGAGGACAAAATGATAGATGATTATTATGCAAATGAGCTGGCATCTAGTCTTACAATTAACTAGTTATTAAGCATAAGGTGAGGAGTAGCAGGTAAGATTGTCAGAATTAAAGAAGCTGGAAGTAAATCTAAGTGAAGCTTGTACTGATTGATGATACCTAGGTTCTGCCATAATGACTGCAATAGATTTGAACAAAAATATTACAGCTGAGAAAAGTTGTCAGTTTCAAAATATCTGAGGGGGCTGGAGAGATGGCTCAGTAGTTAAAAGCACCAACTGCTCTTGCAGAAGACCCGGGTTCGATTCCCAGCACCCACATGGCAGCTAAGAACTGGCCTTAACTCCAGCTCCAGGGGAATCTGAGGCCCTGTTCTGACCTCCGCAGCATTGCACTAGGCGGGTGCACCAACCTACATGCAGACAGTACACTTATACACATAAAATAATAAATAAAAATAATATTTGAGGAGCCAGAAGCAGTGCTGCAGCCTTAGTTGCCTGTAATAGGAATACCCTGCGTGAGGCACATGAAAGTCAATGCTGTTTAAATGGGGCCCTAGTGATTAAGATACCTATGAGAAATATTGTAATAGTGAAGAAACCCCTCCCTCTGTGTTCCTTGATCCTTTGAGGACTATCCTAATCACAAAGCATTTTAAATTCTAAAGCATCTATAACCTCCCCACTGACTTGCAGAAAGGAAATATTTGGTTAATTTTTGCGGAAGGATAGTGAAGTTCTGAAAAGAGAATAAACATACTGGCTCCATAAAGACTCAGGTTCTCATCAACTTTGACTGCCAAAGAATAAAAAAGGAAGCATCCAGAGAAAAAGACTCTGACCAACTTCGAGATGGCCAATCATTAGTCTTTTGTAACCCATCGCGTCTCCCCAAAATTCTCATACATAGCTAACGCCCCTGAAATTGGAGGTTTGAGACTGAACAATCTCTCGTTTCTTAAAGACATATCTTGAATAAATCCATTACCTTCCACCATTTCCTGACTCCTGGCTTTCAAGGTAAAGTAGAAAGTAGTAGATGCTTAGGAAACCAAACCATTGATAACATTGTGATAATGAATTTTTGTGGAGAGAGAAAGGTTTTATTATATTATTGACAAGCAAAAATCCAGGAGTAGCAAGCTCTAATCTCCTTTGCTAATCAGCAGTTAGTAGGGAGAGTTTGGGGAAGAGTAAAGGGAGAGCTGCTTGCTGTTGCCTAAAAAAAAGGGGATGTATTTTCTCTGGGTCAGGATGAATGTTCATAGGGAATTTTGTGTTTGTGGCCTCTGTTCATATTCATTGTGAAAAGTAACTTCCAAATATGGAGAATCATTAATGAAAAGTTGGAATTTTTTCTTGGAAGGTAATTTACGAATTTCGTGAGTAAATAATTTTCGTACAGATATCTTGTTTCATGTTCATAGTCAAGCAAAGAGAGAATGTCTCTTAAATGCCAAATTAAGACAGAACAGGAATAACCACAGTCTCAAAATAGGGAAAATTACAGTTACATGGGAAAGGAAAGAGTCTACCATCCTAAGAAAAGTTTTGCAGTTCTCACTGGCTTAGAGTGGTAGACATAAACACAACTCACAGAAGCAAGATCACCTACAAAGAAAACATTTCATTTTCTAAGCTATGCCTCAAATAAGAATGTTAAGGCGTGGTGGTGCACACCTTTAATCCTAGCACATGGGAAGCAGAGGCAGATCTCTGGGAGTTCGAGGCCAGCCTGGTCTACATAGCAGGTTCCAGGACAGCCAGAGCTACAGGGAGACCCTGTCTCATAAAGATCAAAAAATAAAAATAAAAAAGATTGTTAAAAAACAAGAAATATACTGTGCTCACTTCAGGCCAGAATCTTCTTGTAACTTGACTTGAACTGTTTCAATCCTCCAATCATCGCCAAACTGAACGGTCTGCCAAAATACTATTTTACAGTTTTATTTACAAGTAAGAAGGCTTTTGAAATAAGTGAAATAAATAAATCAACTCATATCTCTGTATTTAATTTATAAACTTGACTTAATCTTTCAACTCTGCTTAATTGTTAACCTTGGTTGTCAGTTATCTGCCTTAGCAATGTAATTTTGAGAAAAGCAAAATAGTATCTATGTATCTCTATCTATACCTATTTTTATGGTTGAGATAATTAAGCCTTCTACTTTCTCTCTCTCCCTTTCTCTGTCTCTCTCTAGCCATACTTTGGGTATGTCCCATTGTCTTTAAGACTATGTCTCTCTTTCACTGAATGCTCAACTTGAATCTAAGTTGTTTTCTAGCTCTTAACTCTACATAATAAAAATTTGACTTTTGCTCCACTCTGCCTAGACTTGAAAATCTTTTCTTGAATAGAGTCATTGAGCTTTTTTAGAGTAGAAATCCCTAAAAGGGAATGCTACCCTTATAAGCAGTAATATTGGACTGTATCTTCCTGCTTTTGCAGACATGAGGTAGATGTAAATATCAAAGATGGAACACTAAACCAGGATGCTCAAGATCAGGCATTTGAGTTGAAACCCAAGGACACTACAGGAAACCAATGAGTTGTAAGGATGACCCCACCCCACATGTTCTTGGCTAGCTGGCTATAGTTTTCATTGATCTCATAAGTAGAATAATGTAAGCAAAACATGGAGAAACAAAAAGATAGGTTTAAAGTAGCCACTGTCAAGCTCCCAGCATAAGTAGTTGTTATATTAGTACATTCTATTTCCCTCACTTAGCCCAATTCATTCCTATGCCAATTTGAAAGACATTATTACATGGTATACTGGAATACAGCACTGTCCTGGTGAATCATTACAGATTATTGATATCGGAAAGTTGGCCACATGAGTCTGATTTGGAATTTTACTTTCTTCCTAGTTATTTTCCTTCAAAATCTCAATCACTCCTTGAAGGCTTCTTAAACCAAAGTGTTTAAAACCAGAGTGATTAAAAATTAGTTGATCTTGTTCCATATTCAAGATTACTAATTCAGTAGGTTCAGGTGTGGCTAGCTATTTTTATTGTTATAACAAGAGTTCCCAGTGGATATTAAAGTGTCTGGCCCACAACTCAGTTGTTTTAAACTTTCTACTCTCTCTTATTACCTCTAAAACTGTCAACCTCAAAGGCAAGAGGCATGATTAAAATCAGACTGTTACCAATTGCAGCTGTTAATGACAATGCAACAAAGATTCATTGCCAGCTGTGCAGCCTGAGAAGATCTCAGAAATATCTACTCAAGTGCATCTAGGCTTAAAGTGGAGAAAAAAAAAATCAGCACAGATCAATGTAAAGCAAAGTTGGGTTTACATGTACACTTACATAGAATGAAGTATCAACAGTGAGAGAGAAATGTGCTTAAATATGTTGGAATTGTGTGTGTGTGTGTGTGTGTGTGTATGTGTGTGTGTGTTAGTGTGGATTTTGAAGTTACATGATTCAAAGGGTGAAATAAATAAATCTATAAGATAGGAGAAACAGTCTCCTAAACCTGAAACACCTTCACTAAACTCAAAGGTATTTGAAGGCAATTTGACTTAGAAAAGCTTAGTAACTTAATAAAATGCTGTACAGAAATATGCGATCCACTAATATTCACAGTTTCTTTGTCTTCATTTGATTTTCAAAAAAATAATATCTTTCGTTAGTGACATGGTCTCTAGAAGAACTGCAAGCAAGTGAAAGAGAAACTTCTGGAATTGTGAAGAAGGAATTGCAAAGCAAACCATACTGCTTTTTGTTTCCTTCCTTTCTGGGGTGGGTGGGTTTCAAAGGCAGGTGGTCAAAGAATTTACACCAATCAGATACAGAAAAGAAAGACAAGTTGACTGAGTACATTTCACAGTAAACCAGATGGGGCCAGATTGGAAGCATAGCATACTGCACATTGGAAGCTGTCCTTTTTGAGGAGTTAAAGTCCAGTCATGCAAATGAGAACAATTCTGATTGGTCCGTGCATGACTTAAAGGCCTGGATTTATTGCATGTCAGCTCTGCAGTACAAGGGTGTAGTAAATTTTTATTGGCTGTGCTCAGTCACACCATTCCAGCCGTGCTTCTCAGAGGCTGGTTAGTATTGAAAACACTTCTGGGCTGGGTAACATTGAAAACACTTCTGGTTTGGCTATAGTTTTCTACTGTGGTGTTATTAGAGTACTTCCTGGGACAGACTTGTATTCTATTAAGAAACTATGGACTTGTTACCTGTTTAGTTCCTTAATCATTGCCTCTCTTGGAACTTCCACTTTTGTGTTCCTATTCTTCACAAAGCCTTAAGTCTTTCCTCTAGTTTTGTTTTGTTTGTTTGTTTGTTTTTGTACTCCATTTCAGTTCAAGAGTTACTGATGAAGGTGGAAGACTGGAGATTATGGCTAAAGGAGAGAAATATGTGTGTGTGTGTGTGTGTGCGCGTGTGTGTGTGTGTGTGTGTGTGTGTGTGTGTTTGATGGGAGGTGGGGGGTGTCAGAGTGTCTTGTAAAGAAAAAATTGCCAATTCCCAAAATATTCCATTGTCAGTTAAGACTTAACTTCCTTTACATGTGTCCCTAGGTCTAAGCATATGTCACTGTTTGGAAGTTTCTGTGAAAGAACTATTTATTTTGTTCTCAAGAATAATTGTTCAGCAAGGCACCTGTTAAAAAATAAATTAGACTCCATGGCACTGCAATAATGCCTTCCCTTGAATCACAATTACTTTCTCTATAAACCACAGGAGAAAACACATAAGAATGATTCTATTTGCAGGGGTTATAAATTTGGAGATGGTCTGTCTTGGCTATTTTAACATAATAATAGAAGTGCTAATTGCTGTACTGACCTCAAAGGTGAAATAGTACCTCCAGTTCAATGGCTTGAATTTTTTTTCCATCTTTACTAAGCCTTAGGTCAAATTGCCTAAAGCTGAGTATGACAACAAAATACTATTTTGCATTTTAGATTATATCGGGGAGAAGAAATTGGGTCCTCTGGGAGGAGAGCTGTGGAAATGATACCAACAGATGTTGGTCCTGATCTCATTGAGTGTTGAAAGACATCCTGTACTTTTAAGAGAGTAAATGTGTCCTTGGGGCTGGCTCAGTGGTTAAGAGTGCTGACTGCTCTTGCAGAGGACCCAGGCTCGATTCCCTGCACCCACATGGGCCACAGGTGTGGTGGTGAATGCCTTTAATCCTAGCACTCAGGAAGCAGAGGCAAGTGGATCTCTGTGAGTTCAAGGCCAGTCTGGTCTACAGAGTGAGTTCCAGCCCAGCTGGAGCTAAAAGGAGACCCTGTCTCAAAAAATAAATAAATAAATAATAAAAAGTAATTTTATGCATTTGAGTGATTTTAAATTTTATTTTATTTATTATAAGTTTTATTTATTTTATGTATTTTGTCTGCACGCAAATGCACCTATGTATGCAAATTCCTATGGAGCTCAGAATTGGGTGACAAGTCTCCGAGAAGAGGAGTTATAGTGGTTAGCCATCATGTGGATGCTGATAGCCAAACCCACCAGGTCCTCCACAAGAGCAGCTAGTGCTCATAACCACTGCGCCACCACTGAAACCACCATATTTGAGTGATTGTAAAAATATTTCTCCTTGGGTTTCTTTTTTTGTTGTTCCTGATTTGTTCCTTTGTTTGTTGAGTCAGGTCTCTCTGTAGTCCCAGCCAGCCTGGAACTTTACATAGACCAGGCTGACCTTCATCTTATAGAGATCTGCCTCTCTTTGCCTCCTGAGTGTTTGATGCATCCCAGTATGCCTTGCCTTTTAATCACAGAAAAGATATTAAGTATGTCACTTGGGAACTCTGCAGCCAAGGTCAACTTCAAGCATATCACCAGAAATAGGATAGCTTCTTAGACTATACTACTTCATGGTCTTAACCACCTAGCTGTCACTCCAGCCCCTAGAATTCTTATTCTATTTACATGTACAGCTTGATTACTGTGGAAGTAAATATCCTTAGTAGTTTGATTCTCCTCATCATTGCATTGGAATTCCTTGTACGCATTAAAAAATAATAAAGTTATTGCTTCTTTCAGAGTTTCATGGAATATATTTTAATCATATTCAGAACCCCTCTCATCTCCTCCCATATCCACTCCCACATTCCTGTCCTGACTCACTTCAACTCTACTATATTTTAGTCCTATTCAGTCTAATTTGTAATCTCCAATTGCTCTTGGTTAGGGGCCATTCCATGGAGAAAGGTCACAGCCATAAAGAAAATTGATCGCTTCTCTCAGAAATTATTAATTGCTTATATTTCCTCAGCTAAAGTAAAGGCATCATGCCTCTCTCTCCCCTTCATGCTGGAGTATTGTTTGACTTCTGCTTGCCCAGGTATTGTGTGTGCTGTCACAAGTCCTGTGGGTTCATATCCATAAATGCCTGTCAGTTCAGAATATACCTCTGACTCTTAAGCTCTTCCTGTCCCTTCTTCTGAAATGATCCATGAGATCTGGGAGAAAATGATGTGAACTAGGTTTGCCAGTTAGGGCTGAGAACTCAGCAATCTCATTCTCTACACACTGACCAGTATTAGGTCTCTGTGTTAATCACCATCTACTTCAAAAGGAAGTTTTACGGTGTGAGTAGAGAGATGCTCTAATCAATGGATATAACACAAAGTTATTAGGGGTCATCTTAATAAAAGTTCTCTCTTGTGGCCTGTATCCTGTCTACCCATAAGTGTTTGACCCTGGTAACAGTACCGAGTATGGGATCCGTCTTGTGAAGTAGGCTTTATATCCAATCAAAAACTGGCTGGTTACTACCATAACATTTGTACCACTCTTATATGTCCCTCAGTGTGTATAATTTTCCAGGTCAGTCTTTATTGGGGTTAGCAGGGTTCACAGTGGGATAACATTAATGATTATCTCTCTCACTTTTAGTAGCATGTATTGAGAATTCCAATATTATAGTAGAGAGAAAACTTCAGCATCAAGACCAGCTTGATTCTTTCATGTTTGTTCTATGACTCACTTTTTTAGTGTCTTCAGCAATAGGGTCTTACCATCAAGTCCTGGTTGGTAAGCAAGAGCAGTGGCAATAAGCCATATTGATCTATAGGACCCCTCTGGTCAACAACTACAAGAAAGGTAGACTTGCACACATCTCTTTATATTGTTCTAACTTGGGTCTGAATACAAGGACATAACAGACTTGGTATATTTAATTAGAAAGGGTAGATTTTATTACAATAGAGTTTTTTCCCCTGAATTTAGAATTAAATATATTTTGAACCAACAGAGTATTCTGGACCATTTGTGAAAATTTTCTAAAAGAAATTAACTTTTTCAAAGTGACCCACTGGAATACACACCATTCTAGGTAGCCCCTGGACTCCTCCAACTGATCCTTGTTTCATCCTGCTGTTGCTAATTGGAGAGTCCCAGCTTCTCTAATGCCTAGTTCTGTTTGGTCATGCTGCTCTGATTATGTCCGACTCCCCAACCCCCAATGACTTAGCTATGTTAATCGGGCCAGATACCAGGGCTCGTTTAAGTGATGGAAGTTTAGCTCTAAATGTGTAAACTCCTTTTCTCTACAAGTCCAGTTACTCTGAAAGTACCAACAGTTTCCATAGTCAACCATGCTTGTCTTTTCCCAGCTATTCATAATTCTAAATCTCTATTTTTGTCCTCTATGGCCCAGATATGTCAGCTATCCCTTCTCATAATTCATATATCCAGAACAGCTACAGATGGCTTCTTGATCCTTGAATTCCAAATTCCAAGTCATATCCATTACTTCTCACTTTTTCCATTTAAGGGGATCATGGCTTGAATTCCTGGTGTTATTTCTCACTTATGTTCTAACCAGTCTCTACCAAGATTCTGACAGGCTCTCTCTGCTTTCAGAAATTTGGCTGCCCCTCGATGCCAGCAAACAAACAAACAACATGGAAAAATGTAGCTATACAATTATATTTCTAATTAAAATCATACCACACATACAACCCCACTAAACCCCTGTGGGGGAGGGGACCCAAAAAGTAGTGATACTGTGACAAGGAGTCTGAATCTCATGACTTCTGACATTCCCACAGTGACCATCAAAGACAGAATCACAGATTGCCTTTGAGGAATCAGTTATATGGGCCAGAGTTCAAGATTATTTGCTGATTATTTTCAGATAAACTTGAAACTAACAATGGTATTCCAGTGTTATATTTAATTGGAACTAATTAAAAAAATTCTTTACAGATGCAAAGCACGTTAAATAGAAAATTAGGTGTTTATCTCTGAAAATATATTGTTATTTAGGCAGATCATTTGTATTGGTTTGACTTAATCACACTGAGTCTGTGTAGTTACAAGAGATACAGTGTGAATCAAAAATATTGAAGCATTCTCTGTCCTTTTAAAGAAAAATGTTGCCAGATACCAATCTAAAGTGTGAGATTGAACTGTTGTTCACTCATAAAAACATGAACCATTTTGTGATGGATAAGAAATAACAACTACTAGAGAAAATGTGGTACATATACACAATGGAGTTCTATGCAGCAGTAAAGAAAGATGACATCACGAGCTTTGCAGGAAAATGGCTGGAGCTAGAAGACATCATGCTGAGTGAAGTAACACAGTCCCAGAAAAACAAATGAAGAATGGTATCCCTCATCTGTGGATGCTAGTGCCAATTACCTAGTTGTAAGTATTTCTTGTGCACGGCCCCTTGAGCTTTTGTCCAAACCAGTTGGGAGTGATGCATATTGGAAACAACAACAACAACAACAGAAAGGACTGCATCAAAGAACTGACTGAAGCAGTGAACTTCTGCTTAAAACAGTAAACTTCCACATGGAGAATATTGAGAAAGACTGAGAAAGAGATGAAAACCATGTTTGGCAGAATGCATGAGCTCTGGTGGGGTGGGGGGATAGGGTGGGGGACATGGGTATAGATTTGATAATCTTGTGCAAAGTATACATTAAAAAGATTTAATTAAAAAAAATAACTGCATTCAAAGTTAAGCAACAAAAATTGAGGAAAATAATATATTCCAATATATTTAAAGATTATGATTTCAAAACTATAAGAATTTGGGGGGAAATGTTTAAAGTTCAAGGAAAAGATATATTTGTGCTTCAAAGAAGAATGTACCAGTATTCAACTTTCATCAGCAGAATTCCTTCCATCCAGTTCACTGAGCACCACTATTCTGGAGGAACATCATTTCAGAAATTCTGAACCAGGGACTCCTGGCCTTGACCTCTAGGCCATTTCTTGACTCAACTGTAATGAGGGCCAAGAAAAGATCTCAACTCATTTCACCTATCAACTCCATCTTGCCTATGGCTGACGGCATAGCTAGACTCTGTATTAATCCATATCCTCAAAATTCACTGCTTGAGAAGTTTATCAGAGAAATATATGACCCAAATGAAATATATGTTAAAATTAATCTATTTTAGACATCTAAAATATTTTCGAGATATTATTTGAGATAATTCTTGAAGAATTTAAAGCATTTTAGTAGAGAGACATTGGAATAAATGTAATTTTTAGGTATAAACTATAACTTGAACAGAAACCTCTAGGTGGTAGTAAAATACATTTGAACAATGCAAGTGTTTGCAACTGATTAGAATAAATTATGAGCATGTAAATCTGTGGAAATATAAGGGGCTGGAGAGATGTTTCAGCAATTAAGAGCACTGGTTGTTCTTTGAGAGACCCAGATTCAGTTTCCAGCACCCATATGGTAGGTAATAACATACCAAATTTCTGGTACAGGAATCTGGTACCCTCTTCTGACATCCACAGGTGATGGCTACACACAGTGCACTTACATGTAGGCAAAACATGCATACCAGCAGGGTGTGGTGGCGCACGCCTTTAATCCTAGCACTTGGGAGGCAGAGGCAGGCAGATCTTTGTGAGTTCAAGGCCAGCCTAGTCTATAGAGTGAGTTCCAGGACAGCTGGAGCTACAGGGAGACCCTGTCTCGAAAAGACCAAAAAAAAAAAAAAAAAAAAAAAAAAATGCATACCCATAAAATAAAAACAAACATATAAAAATTTAAAAATAGATGTTAAAAATACTATTGATAAACAGTAGAGAAACTCTCAATTCGTTTAGAAAGTAGAAGAATGGGACCATTCCTGGGCTTTGCAAATAATAACAATCCATACAGTGTCATAGACATAAGAAAATTATTGGCCAAGAAACCCAATGGAAGAAATTTTTGACTATCTGATGTGTGTCTGTAGTTTTCAATATGAAAACAATGGGCTCTGTAATAGTTTAGATGTGAGTTGATACGACACAAACATTTGGTATATGTGATAAAGGTCCAATGCTGTGTGCTGTCATCTTGGGCAAATGTGGATTTTTCATCAAAGGAGGTAATGATGATGCACCCCTCCTCTTTCTAGCTCTGAGATTAATTTTACACTCTGTAGTCTGTGGCTACAAAGTCAGTGGATTCATACATTATGTTATCTAATTTTAACTGATTATAACTTTACAAAATAAATGAACATTTTGCAACAACAACATTGGAAATTGTTCTAATAATTCAAGCACAAGCAACCACCAAGCAAAGACCATGATGCCACCACTTTAATTACAAGTCATTTGCCCTCATTATGTTGCTAATCATAGTTGCTGTCACATTAATGCTATAATTATTGTCAAGGCCACCAATATAACGAGGGCAAATGATTATGATTAATCGGTGTAAAGTTAGTGAAAATGAATTATTAAAAAGGAAATTTGTCAAAAAAAAGGAAATTTGTCATATGCATAGACCTCTACTACTAGTAGTTACATAAATTAATAACCATAATTAGGAAGTGATTTAAATGTTACTTTTTCTTCATCTCACTCTTGAAACATATAGATTGTATTTGTTTTTTCTCTCATGATAGACATTTATTAGCCAAGTATTTCATTATGCATTATAAATAAATACTGTGACAGACATTGGGAACTGTGAGCACATACATTTTAGGATTGTGTTGAACAACTGTCAAGTTTTTGAATGTCATGATGCAGAAATGATGGCTCTTCAAGGGGTGATCTGAATTCAGGAGGGCAGTTGAAACTATTTCACAGGCCTTGGCATGAAGTGAGATGCCAATTACAAAGAGAAAGGAATAGCATTCAGAGAAACTATTACTGGATGGCATGGGTCAGATGGAGAAGTCAGAGAGCACAAGGATACTTAAAGCTCAAGTGACCATTGTCTCCAGGAGTCACTCATAGAACTGAATTTATGTAGTAAGCATTATTATAAAAAATAATATATAATTTGGGAACTTGTCACTTTATGTCACACTGAACTGTATTTAGAAACTAAGAAATCAAGAGATAATACCTGTAAGTGTAACTTTCTCATGTGTTTATAGAGCTTATTAGTATGTAGTTGGATTAATATTATTTTAACAGCGAGGAGAAATTAATATTTGAATATGAAACAATCAGTTTTGATTTTATTACTATTAGATGTACATTTAAAATTTTTTTTAATTAATTTTATTTATTTATGTATGTGTATGAGTGTACTGTCTGCATGTAGGTTTGTGCACCCGTGTCGTGCAATGCCGCGGAGATCAAAAGAGGGTCTCTGATTCCCCTGGAACTGGAGTTCTCCTGGAATTGGAGTTACAGACAGTTCTTAGCTGCCATGTGGGTGCTGGAGATCGAACCCGGGTCCACTGCAAGAACAGTCGGTGCTCTTAACCGCTAGGCTATCTCTCCAGCCCCTAGATGTACATTTTGGATGTTCACAGTATTGTGTAGCATGTACCCCAATAGTTACGATTTTATGAATGTATACTGCAATATTTTGGACATTTTTTTAATTTTAGAAATTTCTTTATAAAACTATGAGCTCTGCATTGACGTGAAAGAAGGAACTGCAGTTTTTGCACAATTGTGTAGACACCACTGTTATCTTTAATATACAATAATTGAAATCCCTGAATAGCCTCTGAATTCTCCCACAGAAGAGGCCTTGTATACCTAGGAATCAGGCTGGCCTTGATTCTTCCTTTGCTCCACTTGTTGTCAGTCTTATAAGTTGAATTTCTCTCTTCTCTTTCCTGGAAAGGATTAGACGCCATGCGCATTTCTATAGGGTGCCCTAGACTTTATGAAGTGTACCATCTCCTCATTATTTACCCAAGTGTATTTTGGCATTTGTTATTACATGCCATTTAAAGAAGTTGTACATATATATCATATAGATATATATTATGGTGATAGTTAAGATATATAACATGTAAAATAATTTATAGGATTTAACTTAATCAAATAAAGTGTGTCATGTAGTGACCTATGGAAAATTTGAAAACAGTAAATGGAATCTAAAATTTCAAAATATTATGAAGGTATTCTTTTAAAAATTATAAATAAGGCAAAGTTTTTTCTGCTTAATTAAAAAGTGGTACAATGGGACTGGAGAGATAGATGTTTCGGGAGTTAAGAGGACTGGCTACTTTGGAAGAGGGACTGGGTTTGGTTCCCACCACCCATATGGCAGTTAATAACCCATCCATTATTCTAGTTCTCGGGGATCCAACGCCCTCTTTTGTCCTTTCGAGACATTGTGCCCACCGGTGGATTTACATACATGCAGGCGATACACTTATGCACATAAAATAAAAACAAACAAAAATTTAAAGTAGAAGATAGAGTTCTAGAATGTCTCCAAGAATATACATAGAAATTAGTGGCCTTACCTAGCGATATGTTTCTTGGAACACTTTTTATTTGTGGATATATATGTCTGGGTGTGAAACTTAGAGAAAACAAGCCAGAAGCAACATTCTTCTAATTGCTTCAGAAAGACTTCTTGAAATTCCACGGTTTTTATTGCTGATGAATAATTATTCGGCATTTTCAACAGTTAGCATTTATCAATTACTTGAAGGGTTGAACTTAATTTTAATAAATGTAAACATTTTATCATTTTGATAATAAGGGCAATGGTATCCAATTTTAAGAAATGCAGAATTAAATCCTTTAAATAATAGCCCAGGGACTGTGTTGAATAAACAGGTAGAGAATATTGCTAGATATAGTTTATGTTTATGGTCAGAATAAAATTATTAAGATCAGTTGTATAGTAAGATTTACTTTTTAAAAAATAATAAATGAAACACACTGCTCTAAATATTCAAGGCTAGCATCCACATATGAGAGAGAACAGTCAATAGTCAATGTTTGTATTTCTGGGTCTGGGTTAAGTTATTTAGGAAAATTGTTTCAGTTCCATCCTTTAACCTTTTTCTTTTCTTTTGGAGAGCGTCTCCCTGTAGCTCCAGCTGTCCTTGAGCTCACTATGTAGACCATGCTGGCCTTGAACTCACAGAAATCTGCATGCCTCTATCCTCCTGGGTTAAGGGCATGTACCACCATGCGAGGCTCTAATTTCCTTTCTTAAAACAGCTAAATAATATTGCATTATGCGACTATACCATAATTCTTTCATTATTCTTTCATCAGTTGATGGACATCTTGGTTATTTTTATTTCCATTTCCTGACTATTGTACGTAAGGTAACAAGGAACATGGCTGAACAGGTATCTCTGTAGCATGATACAGAGTCTTTTAGGTGTATGTACATGAGTGCTATGCCTGAACCATGTGGTACATATATTTGTAGCTTTTTCAAGAACCCCACACTTATTTTCATAATGCTATACAACTTTGTTTTCAGCAGCAATGAGTAAGTGTTCCCCTTGCAGTTAACACAGAGACACACAACTGGTCAACCTCAGGGTGCAGGGAATGAGAGACTGTGGAGTGTTAGGGCTTAAATGGAACACCTATATCACAATCTCTCCTCTCAAGGCCTAAAGATCAGTGAGGAAGTGGGGTTAGAAAGATTGTAAGAGCTAGAGATGGTAGATGAATGCAAGGATATTGTGTTGTTTGGACATGTATGGACCCACAGCACTTAGGACAACATGCGCAAGACCTGTGCAACCAAACCAGACAGGAGCCCAGCAGGGATCAGGGACTTAGGCAGGAAGCTCCAGTCATTCCTGCAGATCTGTTGATAACTGATAGATGCTGAGGGAGAGAGAGTCAGTTTTCCTTACCAATGTGATAGGTATTGGCTTGACCAGATTTCAAGGACTAGGTTCATACCCAAGAGAGCACGTGGGAAGTACAGATTATACCCAGTAGGCCTTTAAAAATAAGACAAATAATAACTGAGAAATATAATCAGCGGGGAATAGTGAGCAGGGTAAAAGGGAGGGGTGTCTGAACACGACGGAAACACATTCTATGAAATTCTCAAATCGATAAAGCTTAAGTCATTTCATGTTCAAAAATCAATAAATGAGGAGATCAGAGAGAAATATCTCATATTCATTCTATTGATAAAGAGAATAGAGAAGAAAAGATTAGAAATACACAAAGAGTTCTGAGATTATATACCTCACCCCATTGTCATGGGTCTTTTATAGTCCCAAGGAGCCAGAATGTCAAAGTCAAAGACTAACATAAAGAGAGGTACCATATGCGGCCCAGTATGTCAGATGGTGGCACATTGGGTCCTTCTTTTCTAAGTTATGATATTTTCTATTATTTGTTTTAATTTTTTTTTTT
>VZQC01005070.1:4490868-4559769 GCA_009823505.1 Rhizomys pruinosus | reverse complement strand
TTCCTTTTTCATTTCCTCTTCTGATTTCTTTAGTATTTCTACTTCTTTTTGGAGCTTCTCAATCTCTTCCTGTAGCTCTTTGCTTCACTGGTTGGTTTCCTTATCTTTTTCAACATGGGATCTTTTCAGTGTTTCTACTTCCTTCTGGAGTTTGTCATTCTCTCTCTCTAGGTCCTTCTTGAGTTCTTCATTCTCTTTTCTTAGTTCTTTGATTTGCTCTTTATAATCTTGTAGTTCTTTAAGTATGTTCCCAATCATTTTTCTGATATCTGTGTCCTGGGCCATCCTCAGGGGGATCCCACTGTAGGAATCTTCCATAGCGTTGGTAGAGCTTGGTGCAGGATTATCCTGCCCCTTTCCCTTGTTGTCTCTTCTATGTGTTCCTGGCATATGGGCTTCTCCTTGCCTGTATTCCGATGTGAGTCCCAAATGCCTCTTCACTGTGTTGAAGGCTTGCTTTGCTTGCCTCCTTCAGATGCCTTTGTAATCCCAGTTGGCGGGGGGGGGGGTGCTCTTTAGCCTGCACCCTGGTACATGTGCTCCAGCTGGTCTTGGGAGATCTCAGATATCAAGACTCACACAACCCTAACTTTTATAACAGCTGGGAGGATAACTCCGCCCCCACAGCCACAAAAGCCAATTAAAACAAAGACAACTGGATTATCGGATTAACTAGATTAAGTCAATCAACAATCAGCCTTGCTGAAGCACCCAGCTCCTACCTACCTACCTGTGCTTGCTTCAGCTGTTCTCGGGAGATCTCAGATCTGTAAGATTTACTTTTACGCATGAAGTTGTCACTCATGATAGGCCATTAGCCTTCCCCATGCAAAGCCTTAGTTTCAATGTCCAGCACTGAAAAAAAGATGAAACATTTACTTTAATTCAGATATTTACCTATAATTTAATTTATTTTACCTGCAAAGTAAAACCGGAAAAGATGTCAGTGATTAAGGCACAGCTTAAAAAAATAGGATAACAAAATAGTTTGTATAGTTAGATTACATTTTGGAGAAATAAGTTTACCCTCATCTATAAATTTATATGTTTGAAAATAGTTCTTTAATATATATGTATGATAAATTATTATATAAAGTCCACTTACTTCAACATGAAATATTTTAAGTAAATCTCAAAGCTTCAGAGCTAAAGGAAAACTATTTAAAACTGCCAAACAATGTGCCTGGAGATAGTTTCAAGTTTATGTTTCCCTGATTTCTAAATCTCTTAGTGTATTGATATTCAATTCTGCCATCATGTTTAGCATATTCGCTTAGAATATTTATACAGAGTGTCTTAATTTTTGCCCTTTTCGTTTACAATCTAAATATTGCATGAATTATTGTTCTTTCCTAGGAGCAATCAATAGCAACCATTTCCTTTCGGAGCTTAAGATAACGTAATTTAAGCAATAATTTATTGATGGGTAGAGACACCAGAGCTTTTTACGTTCTGATAACATGGATAAAACATGGCTGTACAGTGAAGTGCAGATACACAGCACAAGTGCTGTATATACACAGCTTCTTAGGAAGAGATCCTACAAACAGAGAAATAAGCCATATACAAAATGGACAGAATGGCTATTCTGATGCTTGGCCCAAGCGTAAGTGGTTCACATGCATTATGGTCAAATGTGCTCCCAAAGTGGTGAAATTTACACATTCCTAAGTCAGGAAAGAGAAGGGTCTTGATAGAAAGAGGGAGTACCTGGTATCCTCCTGCTGGTCTTCGTCTGTTCTGCTACTGAGGCAGACTTCGATGCAGTTTCTTGCTGAGATGCTTACAGTAGAAATAAGCCCTGAGAAATTTTAAATTTTGTGTCTCCACTTTCAATAATGGCCCTCTGCTTTCTGTTTGTGATAGAAGTGTTTCCTTTTTCTGCAGATTTTAGGCCCCCATTGGCCATCTTAATATGATACATGACTTCAATGGAGTGCATTCTCTTTAAAGACACCATTAAAAACCACAAGCAAATAAATACGCGTTAGACTACTCAATAAATTCATTGTTGTCTTCTCTACCAAGCTCTGACAGGCATGGCCCGAGTTAGTTTGTTTAGTAAATTTTCAACTCAGTGAGTACACCTAAATAAGTTGCTCTCTGCCAATTGCTATTGCCCCATACCATGTCATCATGCAGGTGTGAACTTCTGAAATTTGAAAGTGCCATAAAATTAAGATTATTATTAGAATTTCAAGTGTATCTTAGTATTGTTAACTTACCAAGGTCTTGCCAGAAAAATTTTCAGTCTCTGAGAGAGCCAATTGGATATGTAAAATATTTTCCATATCCAATTGGGCCAGCGCATGAAAAAAAATCACAAGGACGTGTCTTTTATTTTTGTAATTTTTTATTGAAAATTTTTGTCCTTTACACAAAGGAGAGAATGCATGAATTCCAGTGGAGGGGGTGAGGGGGGGTCTATGGGAGGTACCAATGTATTCATTCAGAACATCTTAATCATCTTTTTATTCCTTCCTCGTTGGACTCCCACATAGCCTCCCCACAAAAACTGGAATTCATGCACCCTGTCATTTGTGTTAAGGTTTATCTAATCAAGTTAGTTTCCCCAGATATCCCTCATTGTAGATTCATTCACTGAGGAAGTAGCCAGGCTATCTAGAGTCCTTTCCTTTAAGTAGATCAGCTCTTCCTTATCTAGCAGTAATCAAAGGCCAATAGTTCTTCACTAACAATTGGTGCCTGCTGCCAATTTCCACAGTTCTATGCTGGGTTTTTATCTGCTTAAATTTGCATGGGTATTGTGCATGCTTATACCATTGCTGTAGTTTCATATGAGCAAGACCACAGGAACATGGAAGACTCTGTTTCCTTGTTGTCATGAATCTTCCCCATGACACCTACAGTCCTCTTCCCCCACCTCTTCCACAATGGTCTCTGAGCCTTGGGTGGGTGGACTTCACCCAGAGTCCTGCCCAATGATCCATACTCTGAAGGCTCTTATGGTTTGACCATTTGTGTTCTTTTGTGTTCCTGTCTCTCTGACACATGAGGGAGCTTCACTGATGATCGTTGAGAGATGGATTAGATTATCTTTACCCCTTTTTCTATGTTCTGTGAGCCTCAGGTGTAGAAGTTGCATTATTAATTCTTAAATTTATTTATTATTATTTTTTTAATGTGCTTGAGTGTACTGTCTGCCGCAGAGGTCAGAAGCGGGCTTCGGATTCCCCTAGGACTGGAGTAAGGACAGTTCTTAGCCACCATGTGGGTGCTGGGAATCGAACCCAGGTACTCTGCAAGAGCAGTCAGCACTCTTAACCGCTAAGCCATCTCTCCAGCCCCAGAAGTTGCATTATTATATCCCATTTAGGCTTGAGGAATTCACAGACAATTTCTGTGTATGACCAGTTGTGGAACTCTGTAATAATCTTTGTCTGTTGGGAAGGAAGCTTCTTTGATGAATGACAACTGGAATACCTGTCTGTAAACATAGGATCCTTACTTAGCAAATAGTTAGGAGTTACATTTTTCTGGGTTTTCTCTAAAATCTATGACCACTGCAGGTATGTGTGTTTGATAATATTTACAGTAGTACACATGAGTTTTCTCCCAGTGAAAGAACTTAAAGTCCAATTAGGTAGATGATTCCTCCAAGATAAGAAGTCCCACTTCTGCCCAAGGTAGTTTGCTGTGCTGTGATTGATGTGTTATTAGACCTTAAATCTGGGGTGGACTGATGATTGATGCTCTTCCTTAGCAGCTTGTGCTGTGTTCTCCAAAGCTGTGAGGGCTTCCATGGAAGTGACTTCCAGGCCAGTCTCAGATCCATTGCTCCAAATCCTATGTCTGAAGTATGTCCTATATTCAGCAATAAGGCCTTACTTTCAAGTTCTGGGAGCCAATCAAAGGATATGTCAGTAGTATAGTTTGGGGAGTCTCTTTGACTACCTGGTCAACAATTCAAAGGGATGTGTCTCCTGTGTGGCAATGCTTCTTGCTATTCACCCTTCAGCTATACACATGGACTCATGTAGAGATACTGTATATGTAATTTTTCGATAAGTTTTTGGACTCATTGGATTCCCTGTGGCATTTTAAAAATTATTTTTATTTATTTTATGTGTATGAATGCACTGTCTGCATGTCTGTAATGAGATGCCCGCTGAGGTCAGAAGAGGGCATTGGATTTCCTATAACTGGAGTTATGGATGGTTGTTAGCCACCATGTGGGTTCTAGGAATGGAAACCCTGTCCTCTGCAAGAAAAACCAATGCCCTTACCTGCTGAGCCATCTCTCCTGCCCCTTCCCTCTGGTTTATACAGTAGCTGGGGACAGGCATTATCAAGAGAGAAACAGAGAAATGGGGATACTATAACTGGGGAAGACATAGAGGGAATGTTAGTTAGAGAGAGAGAGAGAGAGAGAGAGAGAGAGAGAGAGAACAGAGAGAGACAGAGACAGAGAGAGACAGAAGAGAGCATAAAGATAAATGATATCAAGCTAGTGCAAAGAACTATATGGACATTTTTCTTACCTTTGCCATACTTGTGATCTTTTTTTTTTTAATTAATTTTTATTGATGCTTTGTGCATTTCATACATTTTTTCCAATTCAGTTCAGGCTTATTTCCCTTTCCCTCCCCCCCACCCCCACCCCATCCCAGATCATGCATTCTGCCATAACTGTCCTGCATCTTTCTCTCAGTTTTTTTTTTTCATTTTTAGCTATAAGTGATAATCCATGAGTACAAGCATCCTTCATGCAAAACCTATCTGCAGGCTGTTGTGCCCAAACACCTACAGCCCCACCATCCAGTGGGGGGTGACAGGTTGTTTGTTCAATCAAGTTGTTCAAATGAGTGTCCAGACTACATTGCTGTAGTTTCACCATTCACCCCAATCGCAGCCCTTACATTCTACCACGCCCCCTCTTCCGCAGGTTGTTCCCTAGGCTTAGAAAAGGGGCACAGGTGGATGAGAGGTAAAACAGTCCACTCTCTCTGGAGCTGTTGACTTGGACTCTGGTCAATTCTGGCTGTTTCCTTTCATGGGCTGACAGTTTGTCCAGGAATAACCTTTCTATCCTACTAATGAAGAACAAGCAATTAATTACTTGTGATCTTTTTAAAAAATATTCCAGGAGAACTCCAGTTCCAGGGGAATCTGAGACCTTCTTCTGACTTCCGCGGCATTGCATGACACGGGTGCACAAACCTGCATGCAGACAGTACATTGATACACATACCGAAATAAATAAAATTTAAAAAAATTAAAAAATATATATATACATTATTTTTTAATATTATGTGTATGATTTTATTTTCTGCATTTGTGCAAGTGCACCCATGTCTTACAATGCCCACAGAGGTCCAAAACAGTTGCATATTCCCTAGAACAAAAGTTACAGATGGTTGTTAGCCATCATGTGGCTGCTGGGAATCTAACCTAGGTTCTCTGCAAGAGCAGGCAATACTCTTAACCATTGAGCCATCTCTCCAGTCCCACACTTGTGATCTTTAAATCATCCCCTTGCCTCAATATTTCACACATCAGTACAGACACTATTCTTTTAACCTATTACTTAAACTCTGAATATATGTAGTTGGTTTGAAATCACCTGTTTTTTATTGTTCTGCCACAGTTGTACATATTCACACCAGTGTGCTAGAAATAATTCTTGGGGCTGGAGAGATGTCTCAGCAGTTAAGAGCAACTGCTCTTGCAGAAGACCCAGCTTGGATTCCCAGCACCCACATGGCAGCTAAGAAGCATCTTTACTCCAGTTCCAGGGGAATCTAACACCCTCTTCTGATCTCTGCTCCATTGCATGACACAGGTGCACAAACCTACATGCAGACATTATATTCATACACATAAAAAATAAATAAAAATTATTAAAAAATAATTCTTGGTATAACTACTCTTGCAACTTTATTATTTGGCTTCCAAATAACAAGTCTATAATTTTCAGTGTGTCACCATATCTTCATGCATTGTCCTCATGTTAATTTTCATATCCCTATTGCTTCTGCATTTCAGGAAAGATCTTTCACATTAGCTGAGGAATCTTAGGATAGGAAATTAACCACTTTGGAATCAGGCAACTATCATCTGCTCAGTATGTAAAGCACTGAAAATTCCGTTACTATCTGTTCACTGATCATGCAGGCCATAACACTTACAAATCCTTACTCCTAATCTCACTATAGTATGTTACTCTATATCAACACTACCTGCCAACTCCAGAGTATATGGGGATATAAGAATGACATTTTTTTCCTCATGGTAGATTTACTATTTCAAGTTTTACAGCATAATGTTTAAATAGAACATATTTTACTTTTCTCATGAGCTGAGTCTACAATCACTGAGTCCTTAGAATGGTGCTGAGAGAGATGTCTTTTACTACCATCAGGAAGGAGAGCAGAAGAGGTTCAGAACAAATGAGAAGAGCTGTTCTATTATGAAAGGCCCATGCTTTGGTTTGTATGGCATGGTTAAAAATCAGAGCATGGGAGTATAATATACCATATCAAGAAGAGAGAAGACATTGATCACAATGGCCTTTTAGGTTGAAAAGCAACAGTTTTGAGAACTTTAAGGCAAGATAGGTGAAGATAACTCAGAATATTGTTTGATGTGTGTTATGCAGGGTTATAGACAGAACTGGCAAAGTATGTCTCAGACAATCAATGCCTTGCCAAGCGCGTTTATTGAAGTCTCGAGAACAAGAGGCACCACTATGTGAGGTATATAATTTGGAAGAGTATGGACATAATCTCACAGATCATGGTAAACACCAACATCTAAGATATATGATCTCATTTTGTGCCCAAGATGAGTGAAACTCACACCTCCAATCCTTATTTTGGCACTATCTTGTGGCCATATGGCACATAATTCTGTAGCACGAAAACCTTAATAATCAGCGGTACCGATTCTCTTCAAGATGGGCCAGATACTGTTTCTTGGAGTTTTGAATCTCCTTGGAATGTTTCATTTTTGTTACATGGACAAATTTTAGAAAGGAGCCCTGACCTCACCACCTTAGGACTCTCAGATATATGAGGTTATGGGTGGCACTCATCTCTGTAAGTCACCAAAAAAAATTCCAAAATCTCCCCAGATCATAGATATTCGGAACCACTAAGTCTCATTTAAAACATTGCACTATTCTACTCTTTGGAATCTGAGGATTGCTACATACAAGTTGTCTCAACACCAAGACTTAAAAGATTATTTTAAGGAAATTGTATTTCTACTATGTAACCAACACCCTAAGAAACTTTGCTCTGCCCAGTGGACAGTCAAACAGTTAAACTTTAAATAGCTCTTCATTTTAAAATATAAAGAAGCAAAGCTTTATACTTTTTTGGTAAGGCTTTATAGATAAAAATAAAAGAAATCCACGTTAAATTAGAAAAACAAAGCATTTGGGGAAAATCGAATACTTCAAATGCATATACATATAAGGGGATTTAATATCTAATGATAAATAAGCAGTAGAAAGATTAACATTATTTTGAAGTATATCAATGCCAAAAAACTAGGAGAAGCTAATTTGGAAGATGACAAGAACAGTAAGATGTAAGAGCAGAAGGGGATGACAGACAAGAACCTCATTCCATATTCTCTATAAGACTTTAGCACAAATACCACTTACACAGGAACAGATTAGTCGTGAAGGGTAAAGTTAAGAGTAGCATGTAATAGTCTGAGTCTTGATATCAGGTAGATTTAGAATCGTGTTACCGCAGCTTCACTGGGAAAATTCCTTTCTCTGATGAGTCCATTTCCTCCTCTCAAGAATTAGTAATCTTTATGTCTTCTGCAAGTTTTAGTTATTGTTGTCCCTGTATTTTAAGACATATTACATATACACGAGAGGACATTGCAAAGAACTGTAGTAAGTGCCAACAAATACTAGTTATTGTTGGTACTATTAATAAGTAGGCACAAATGAAAGACTGGTAGTAATTATAGCAATTTTACAAAATAAGATGTTTTAAATAATTTAGCATTAACTGCATGTAAGTATTATAGTCAAATTGATTAATTAAATCCTAATAGGAAGTGTAATTATAGAACACTGTGGAGTAATTCCCCCTTTTGTTAGGACATCTTTTATCTCTGATACATGTGGTTCGATTAAGGGATGACAGACTTACTTCTTTTGTAATTTTTTTATTGAAGTTTTGTGTATTTCATATTTCTCAGTGAAATTTAGACCCATTCCCCTTTCCTTGCCCTCCACCCTGACACAGCCCGTGCATTCTGCCAGAACATGTCTTTCATCTTTTTCTCAGTCTTTTGTTGTTTTGTTTCATTTAATTTTCAATGCAGAAGTTTACTGTTTTGCACAGAAGCTTGTTGTTTCAGTCAGTTCATTGACACAGTCTTTTGTTGTTGTTATTGTTGTTGTTCCAGTTCATTGACACAGTCTTTTGTTGTTGTTTTTGTCCCCCCCCCTTCCGATGTATCGCTTCAAAACATGAATATGTGTACGCCACACAATTATGATGTATGAAAGTAAATTACATGTTAATTCCAAAACATGTTTAGGGATTCACATTTTGGTAGTAAGGTTGTATGCAGGTAAAGAAAAAAGTATTACTTGACATTCCTACAGTACATGGCAAGTTGATGAGTAACATCAGGTATTATATTTACTAAAAAAGAAAGAAAGAAAAGAATTATTCAATTTGCCTTACAAATGGAGGTTTGGTGCTAGGATCCACAAATGAAGGACAGCATACATCATTTGTTTTTCTGAGACTGTGTTATTTTGATTAGCATAATGGCTTCTAGTTCCATCCATTTACCTGCAAAGTTCATCTTTACTGCTGCAAAGAATTCCATTGTGTAGATGTACCACATTTTATCTATCCACTCATGGGTTGAGAGACATGGGATTGCTTCCAGCTCTTCACTATTATAAAGAGAACTGCAATAAAAATAGATGTACATGTATCTCTGTGATAAGATGAGTCTTGTGCCTAAATACCCAGGAGTGGTATGACGGGGTCAGGTGGTAGGCTCATTTTGAGTCTTTTAAGAGTTCTCCATACTGCTTTCCATAGGCGTTGTATGACTTTACATTCCCACTAACAGTGGATGAGTGTTCCTCTTCCATCACAACCTCTCCAGCATTTGGTATCCTTTGTTTTCTTGATCATAGCCAGTCTTACCAGAGTAAGATGAAACTTTAAAGTGGTTTTAATTTGCATTTCCTTAATTATTAGCAATGTTGAACACATTTTAAGATGTTTCTCAGCCATCTTTACTTCATTTTTGAAGTCTCTGTTCAGCTCTTTAGTCCATCTTTTGAGTAAGTTGTTTGTTTTCTTGCTCCTTTGCTTTGAGTAATTTATATATTCTGGATGTTAATGCTCTGTCATATGTATCACTGCTTATGGTTTCCTCCCACTCTGTGGTTTTCTCTTCACTTCTTTGATTGTTTCTTTTGCTGCACAGAAGCTTTTGAGTTTAATAAGGTCCCACTTGTTGATCATTGACCTTCCTACACAGCTGCTGTCTGATTTAGAAAAAAAAAAACTTTTCCTATGTCTATGTCTTGTAGGATACTGCCAACGTTTTCTTTCTTCTATCATTTTCAGAGTTTCAGGTTTCACACTGAGGTCTTTGATCCATTTGGAGTTGATTTTTGTACAGAGTGAGAGGTAGGGGTTTAATTTCATTCTTCTACAAGTGGTGATCCAGTTTTGCCAACACCATTTCCTGAAGATGCTGTCTTCCTATATTGTGTATTTTGGGGCCCTTTGTCAAATAGGAGATGGCTGAAATTGTATGTGGTCAAGTTTGGATCTTTAATTTTGTTCCTTTGATCTATGGGTCTGTTTCTGTGCCAGTACCAGACTGTTTTAATGACTATAGTCCTGTAATATATTTTGAAGTCTGCCATAATAATCCTCCCTATATTGCACTTTTAGCTCAGGGCTGCTTTGGATATCTAGCATCTTTTGTTTTTCCACATAAATTTAAGAATTTTTTTTCAAAGTCTGTGAAGAAACTCATAGGGTTTTTAATTGGGATTGCATTGAACCTGTATATTAATTTGGGTAGGATGGACATTTTTTTTACTATATTAACTTTTCTGATCCATGAGCATGGGAGGCCTTTCCATATTCTGTGTCTTCTTCAAGCTCCCTATTCAGGAGTTTAAAATTTTGATTGTAGTGATCTTTGGTGTCTTTGGTTAGGTTTGTTTCAAGGTATTTATTTTTTGAGGCTATTTTAAGTGGGAAGGTTTCCTTGTATTCCTTCTCCAATTGCTTGTTGGTGTAAAGAATTTTTCTAAGTTAATTTTCTATCCCACCACTTTACTGAAAATCTTAGTCATTTCTAGGAGTTTTCTGGTGGAGTTTTTAATGTATTTTACCTAACCTATCATATTATGTGCAAAAAGGGATAGTTTGACCTCCTCTTTTCCAATTAGTACTCCTTTAATTACCCTTTCTTGTCTTATTGCCTTAGCAAGCATTTCAAACACTATATTGAAGTGGAAACAAAGGGCAGCCTTGCTGCTTTCTGAATTTAAGGGGAATGCTTCTATTTTTTCCCCATTTTCGATGATGTTTGCTGTGGTTTTCTTTTTTTGTATATGGCTTTGATTATGTTGTGGAATGTTGCCTCCAGTCCAGTTCCCTGTAGGACTTTAAACATGAAGGCATGCTGGATTTTGTTGAAGGCTTTTTCTGCATCAATTGAAATGATCATGTGTTCTTTGTCTTCCAGTCCATTTATGTGCTTTATATTTATTGATTTATGTGTGTTGAACCATCTCTGCATCTCTGATATGAATCCAACTTGTTCCTGATGTGTCATCTTTTTGATGGGTGTCTGTTTGCGGTCTCCAAGTATTTTTGTTGAGAATTTTTGCGTCTATGTTCATTAATGAAATGGGTTTATAGTTTTATTTTTTGGTTGCATATTTGCAAAGTTTTGGTATTAGAATAATGGTGGCTACATAGAAAGAATTTGGGAGATTTTTCTCTGTTTCTATCTTTTTAAACAATTTGAGTAATAATGGTTGTAAATCCTCTGCAAAGGTTTTATAGACTTCTCCCATAAATCCATCTAGCCCTGGGCTTTTAGCTGGGAAGCTTGAATTACTGTTTCATTTTCCTCATATATTATGGGTAGGTTTAAGCTGTCAAGGTCTTACTGGCTAAACTTTGGTGATTTCCAGGATTTCAGATATATCCATTTCTCTTATGTTTTCAACTTTTGTACAGTGTAGGTTTTTTTAAGTACTCTTGTATGATTGTCTGTATCTTTTCCTTGTCTGTTGTGATGTTTCCCCTCTCATCTAGAATTTTATTGATTTGGAATTGCTTTTTCTTTCTTTTGGATAACTGGGCTAGAGGTCTATCTATCTTGTTTATCCTTTCAAAGAACCAACTTTTGAATTCATAGATGCTTTATATTGTTTTCTTTGTTTCTATTTCATTGATCTCTGCTCTGATTTTTGTTATTTAATCTTGTCTGTTGAGTGTCAGATTCATTTGTTATTGCCTCTCACATGTTTATAGCTGCAGTGTTTGATTGTTTATTTGTACTCTTTCTGGTTTTTGTTTTGTTTTGTTTTGGTTTGGTTTGGGTTGGGTTGGGTTTTTTGGCACTTAGGGCTAAAAAATTTCCCTCTTAGGACTGCTGTTAAAGTATCCCACAACATGTTGTGTTGTATTATTTTTCATTTAGTTCCAGGAATGCTTCTATTTCTTTTTTTATTTCTTCCTTGACTCTTCATTGTTGAGGAGAATGTTGTTAGTCTCCATGTCTTCCTGTATATAGTAGAGCTTCTTGTGGTGTTGATATTAATCTTTATTGCACTGTGGTCTGATAAAATGCATGGAGTTATTTTAATCCTTTTGTGTTTGTTGAGTTTTTCTTTGTCCCAGTATGTATTTGATTTTGAGATTGTTCCATGGATAGAAATAGAAAGTATATTCTTTGGTGTTTGGGTGGAATATTCACTAGATGTCTGTATGTCCATTTGGTGTATCATATTATTCAGTCCCCATGTAGCTCTGTTTATTCTTTGTCCTATCCAAAGTTGACCTATCTAAAAGGCTCAATGGGATGCCGGGCGTGGTGGCGCACGCCTTTAATCCTAGCGCTTGGGAGGCAGAGGCAGGCGGATCTTTGTGAGTTCAAGGCCAGCCTGGTCTACAGAGCGAGTTCCAGGACAGCTGGGGCTACAGGGAGACCCTGTCTCGAAAAGACCAAAAAAAAAAAAAAAAAAAAAAAATTAAAAGGCTCAATGGGGTATTGAAGTCCCCACTATTTGTGTAATGGGATTAATATGTGCCTTGAGGTCCTGCAGAATTGTGTTTATAAAGTTTGGTGCACCAAAGTTTGGTACATATATATTCATGATTGTGAAATCTTCATGGTTAATTGTTCCTTTGAGAAGAATACAGTGACAATCTTTGTCTCTTCTGATTAGGTTTACTTTGAAATCTATTTTGTCTGATATTAGAATAGCAACTCCTGTTTGATTTTGGTACCATTTCCTTAGAATATATTTTCCATCCTTTCACCTTAAGCTGCTGCCTGACCTTGAAGGTGAGATGGGCTTCTTGTAGACAAAAAAGATGGATTTAGTTTCTTAATCCATTCCCCAGTCTGTGTCTCTTGACTGAGGAGTTCATAACATTAATCTTTAAAGTTATTATTGAGAGATATATTTTGCTCCCTTTCAATGTATATTCTGTATGCATTCTTGGTCTAGGTTTGTATTTCCATATACATACTTTCATTAACTACACTCTCTAGCTCCTTGGGGGTAGTTGCTCCTTTCTTCTGTCTTTTTAATTGCTTTGGGTATGTTTAGAAGGGTTGGTTTTCTGGACATAAATTCTTTCCTCTTGTTTATATCATGAAATATTTTTTCTCTCCTTCAAATATAATCAACATTTTCCTGGGTAAAATAACCTGGGTTGACATCTATAGTCATTTAGTACTGGAAATAATTTGTTCCACGTTCTCTGGCTCTCATTGTTTGCATAGAAAAATCAGCTTAATTCTGATGGGTTTCCCTTTATATTCAACTTGTTGATTTTCTCTTGTGGCTTTCAGTATTCTGTCTTTGTTTTGAGTGTCTAGTGTTTTAACTATATGTCATGGGGAATTTCTTTTTCTGATCTTGTCTATTTGGTGTTCTATGTGTTTCTTGTAATTGTATGGATTTGTCTTTTTTCAATTTGGGAAAATTTTCTTTTATAATTCTGTTCAATATCTGGTCAATACTGTTAGCTTGGGATTCTTCTCGTTCCTCTATCCCTATGATGTGGAGGTTTGGTCTTTTCACGGTGTCCCATGTTTCCTGATTATTCCACTCATGTTTTTTAAAAATTTTCATAATCTTTGCTTGAGCATTTTAGTTCTTCCATGTTATCTTCCAGCCTTGATATTCTATTTTCTGTTTCATCCATTCTGTTACCGAGGCTTTTTCCCATTCTTTCCTGTTTACTGAATGAATGTTCAATTTCCTTTTTCATTTCATCCTGTAGTTTCTTTAGTATTTCCCCTTCCTTCTGGAGTTTGTCATTCTTTCCTTCTAGTTCTTTGATTCACTTGTATGTGTGGTCAGTTTCCCTTTTCAGTTCAGCATGGGATCTTTTTCAGTATTTCCACTTCCTTCTGGAGTTTATTATTCTCTCCCTCTAGTTCCTTCTGGAGTTTTTCATCTTCTCCCTTTAATTTTTGATTTGTTTGTCTGTGCAATATTTTTATTCCTTGATTGATTTGAGTATGTCTATGATTGTTCTTTTAGGATCTGTGTCCTGGGTTACCTCCAGAGAGATATTACTACAGGAGTCTTCTATAGGGCTGGTAGAGTTTGGTGATTTATTATTTGCTTTTCCCATGTTGTTTATTCATTGTGCTTTTGGCATGTGGATTTGTTTTGTCATTTATATTCTAGTGTGAAACTCAAGTGTTTCTTCACTGCATTGAAAGCTTATTTTGTTTGTTTCTTCAGCTGCCTTCATTGTTTTCTTATTGGTTGTGAAGGGCTAGCTGGTCTAGGATTCAGGTTTTCATTTTTGGTTATATATTGGAAAAACCCGTTAACTCTTGCCCTTCTGATCTGGACCTTCTCCAGGAATCTGAACAGGTAAGAGTTAGGTTGGCTTGCACCTTGCAGTGTATGGTTTGGGTCTATCAGATCCCCTGGTATGACTGTAAGCTTTGGCAGTGGCCCGCAGGGGCCAGGTTACCTGGCTCCACTTGCTTGCTTGGGCCTGCCTAGGCCAAGCCATTCTCTTGGGTGCTCTGCCAGGTTGTCTCAGAGCTCCACCTGGTTCAGCTTGTCTGTGATGGTTTTTCTGGACCTAGTCACTCAGGTGAGTGGTCCCAGAATTCTGGTTGGTTCAGCTTACCTGCATGGACTGGTCTAAGCCAGTCCCCTCTGTTGGGTCTGTCAGGAGTAAGAGCTTAGGCTATTAGGGTGTGTGTCAGATCTGCTGGGAGCTGATCTAGGTTGACTGGGAGCCAGCCCCAGGCTTGCTGCTGGGTTGCCCTCTGCCAGAAGGCTGGCTCCACCCTCCAGCACTCTTCTTTTAGCAATTTTAACCCAAGCATTATTTAGCTTTCCACTGCCACATAACAACTATACCCTGATATTCTGTTATTCAAGGTTTCCAGTTGGGCTCATCCCTTTCATCTTAGGACTAATGTAAAGTGTCATGCCAATCTATATCTTTGACATCACTTCATATAAATGTGTAACTATGTTCAATATGCATTTTAACCCTGACAAATATTTCTCTGACTGACAATGACTAATGTAAAGTAACTTTCAATAGAATATCAAGCAGAAAAGGAAAACTATAATAACCACTTGAAGTAATGAAATATTGCTTTATTGTACATTTTATTTTAAATTCTTCCAATTATCATATTTATTGATAAAATAATAAGGACTAAATGCTGAGATGCTTTAATTTTAATGTTATTTATGTTGTTTAATACAGTGTATAATTTGGCACTGAATCATTTAGGAGAACTAAGCTTTGACATTCTCTGCACTCGTCCATTCGTAACTAATATTTTAATCATTTAATGTCTCTTTAGCCCTAGTCATCTTGCATTTTGTTACATAATGATATAGCAATATTGATTTTTTAACCCTTTAAAAATCCATACATCAAAATTTACTTTTAGAAAGAGACCACTATATGCTGGGTCTGAGGCTTGTGAAACAGATGTAGTGATAAAGAATTATAGCAAGAATTAACATGACTTGCATCCTTAGTTTCATTTGTAGATTTTTTTTTGCTAATATTTCTGGTATATCACTGCTGTAAATGATTCTTTGTTTTCTATAATAGTATGTCCTTTATGGAAGAAATTATTTGGCTAGTTTAGTAGTTCAGATAAGTTCTTGGGAGAGTTTTTCCCACATGATGTTGGGCACCAATTTCTCTGTGATTTTCCCCTTGAGTTAAGAACTCATGTCTTCAGACCTAGCTGATTAAGACAGCTGATGCTTACAGATGGGTATGTAGTGCTCATTCCCCTAGGAATATGTGGGTGCCTGTCTAGTCTGGATTTCAAATACTGATCAAGAATTGTAATTAGAGTATAGCTGCAGTCTCATGAATATTCAGTCATTCCATAAAAAGAATTAACTTGAGCCAAAGATCAATTACATGAAAGTTGATAAACTCCTTTAACAAGAATGATATTTTCAGAGAACAAGTCCAGGTATGTGAGAAATGTCATTTCCTATTTCTTTCTATAATTTAAATTAATCATTTTATGTGATAGATAGTAGAAAATGTAATAAAGCCCAGTTTTCAATTTTTCTAAATCATGTTAGGTTAATATCTAACAAAGCCTGTTTTTATCACTTCTTCTCTATTCTTTTTTGCCTAACAACATTAATGGCCTGGGACAGGTATCAGTAGGATATTGCTGTGACTTGCGTAATGCCATGCTCTGGAATAAGCTTCCAGAAATATGTTCCCATTGTGTGTGACATGATTCACACAGTAAACCATTGGATTGTCTAACTAGTAAAGGTTGATATTTGATATCAAGCAGAATATTTTCCCATTTGGTTTCTGGCTGTGGTGTCCATTGGTTGAATTAAAATATGCCTGGAATAATATAAACTTCTGTGATTTTCACAACCACACAGGAAAGAAACAGCTCACAGTGGCATTCTATGGGAAATGGAAGGAAAACAGTATGCTATGTATAAAAGAGAAAAATTAAAACCACATGCTGCATTCTCAAACTGTCCTTGCTCTCTCATCCCAGTTCCTGTTTAACTGTAGATAGCCTATCAGACATAGAAAATTTGAATGCTTTCTCTTCTCCTCCACCTTCACTTCCTCTGTAGCTTATAGGAACTCATTCAGTTTAAGTGTAAAGTAATACCGTTAATCAGAACAAGAGTAAATAACAATAACAATATCCATTTCTATGAAAAAATATACTTTCCAACGTCTCCCCATATCACACAGTCACACTTATTTGAATGTTACTTCAAGATTAATATTAGGGAAGCATGATAAACTATGATTTGCTGTTTTGATTAGGCCTGACACCGACCATTATCTTGATACAAATTATCATTTAAAAATTTAAGTTGCTGCATTTGAATAATGTCAATACCTGAACATCTTATTTAATCACAGTTTTTAAGGACACCAAATGTCATGAAAATTGGAAGTTTGGAAACTGAGAAGTCAAAACTATAGAAGTGAGAGTTAGAATCCACCATTTAAGTCCTTCCCTACTCAGGTTCAGTTTTACCACATTCATCCACTCTGTGAATGAAGCTGTCTACCCCTCTCAACAATCCTGTCACTTTGTGTGATGATTTGCAAAAAACTCTGTGTTTTGAGCATTTTTTAAGCTTTAGCATTGTGCTTTGTACGAAGGAGTCTCTTGAAATGTATGTGTTCAATAATGAATAAATGAATTACTATTGATTTTAGTGTTTTATTAATTTAAAATATAATGTTCAAGTTTTCTAATCAGATTTCTGGAGCATTTGGGCTGCAACTGTGCTCAGAGTCTCTTAGTCTCTTGGCAAGAAGTGTAGGTACAAAGGGGAATTTTGATGTAGAGAGACAAGTGCATATAGAATAATAGGCAAGATTTGAGATTACTATGATTCATAGTTCAAGGTGTCCAGCCAGAGAACAGCTGAAGAAGGTTAAAATTTAGAAGGTCAGTCAATGAAAGGAGAATCTCTGTTTCATAGAACATGAAACAATTACCTGCTAGGATCTGTCACAGTAGTATAAAGTTAAGAATGTTACAGGTACTCATTCTCAGGTCAGAGTGTCCTGTACACAACTTTATGTTTTCTCTGTGTGACATTGTCCAATTTATCAAGTAGTTCAAAACATATTAATGGACAGTATTTGAGATGAATACTAATACATTTTGTGCTGTAAAATCACAGTAGTGATAATTAGGTATGTCAGAAAACAATTTTATATTCTGTCTGTCTCCTGTGTTATTTTCTGAATACTTTGGATCTAAGGTAATAGAGATAACTAAATTTCTGTTAGCTAAGTATGAGTTTTTCTTCACTCTTCTTACCTTGCTTTATAAAGCTCCAGAATGAATTACTAAAGCACATCAGACATGTGCTCAGGGATTCACATGTGTAGAGGTCCTTTTTCAAAATCTATATTTACATAATCAGACTTATATTAATTATATTATATATTATATGTTAATTAATGTTTTAAGACTGTGGATCTATGTGTACTGTTTTTCAGAATGTGTCCTCTCCTCAAATTCTTCTTGAGTGACTATGTATCCTGATTCTGTCTCTATCCCAGGTTTTTTTCACTGAAGCTTCCTCATTCTTCAAGACAATTCTGAAAGTCATGATCCTGAAACACAGGCTGTCATTAGACCATGTACCTCAGATGTGTTTTTGTATTTGTCCTCCATTTTATAAAGCACAAGGGAAGCTCAGATTTATCAATACCTTTTCAACTCTACTCAGTTTTATTGAGCCTGTGAATCAGTTGGGCTTAGTAGGAGTGATGTTCATAAAGGTATAGATATATCTCTCTAGGCCCTTTTATGGAAGTTTTTCCTGCCTGTCTCATATACATGCAGTGCCTTCCAAGGGTAGAAAAAGGAATCAGATCTTCTGGAACTGGAGTTGTGAATGATTGTTAGGTACTACTTGGGTATTGGGAATTAAATGTGGGTCCTCTGTAAGAGCATCCAGTCCTTGAAACTCTTTTTTTTTAATTTATTTCTTATGTGTATAAACGTACTGTCTGCATGCAGGTTTGTGCACCCGTGTCGTGCAATGCTGCAGAGGTCAGAAGAGGGTGTCGGATTCCCCTGGAACTGGAGTTCTCCTGGAATTGCAGTTTCAGACGGTTCTCAGCCGCCATGTGGGTGTTGGGGATCTGTAAGAGCGGTCAGCGCTCTTAACCGATAGGCCTTCTCTCCAGCCCCAGTCCTTGAAACTATTGAGCCATCTCTGCAGCCCTTCTCAGTAGGCCCCTATAGCTCCACAGATAGGCATATCATGACTCAGATTCATCTTTAGTCTTTTGCAAAGAAGTGATCTCATGAGCTTTCAACTCTTTCTGAGTATTTCAATATTTTTATAGTCTAGTGGAAGGACTTAATGAAAAATCACACAACAGATTCTTGGGCATTCCTTTTGCAAGCCATTTATATGTAAGCACATTCAGTTTGAAATTTCTCATCTTAAGGCCACAGATGAACTGCCTGATGATACTAATACGGGAGCAACTGTTATATAAACACAGTATCTGCAAATCCTGGAAATATAGTGAGAATTCAAGAAGGATTAGCTGTTCATATAAGATTTTTCTCATAACTTCAAATGAGACTATACTCACAAAACAATGTTTCCATCTTTGAAATAGCTCTTAGGAAGATTGGAAGAAAATGGTGGGAAGAATGAAAGACCTGTCTTATGTATTATCAATTTAAAAACTGTTAAATCAGTTTTTCTTTGTTTGAATAACATAAAAAGTTTTTTTTCTAAATCTGCAATATAAAATTTCTATTTTATACTAATGGATTCTGAATTCTGATGTTGAAGTACAGTATTTTTCTCAAGTTTCCCTTCTCGATATAGATCTATTTATCTTAATTTAATTGTATTTATTATATCTTACATTTCACTCTAACAAACAAGATATCAACAAAAACAAAGTTGTATGTCTCTGAACAGGCACAAAATTTAATTGTTCATTCTTTTCATTTCAAGTTAAATATAAAATGTTTCTGTGCATTTGGGAAAGTAATTAATTACACTAGTGTAAAATGCATTTAAATTCACAGAACCATGATTCTTTACACAGCAAAAGAAGGTGCCAGAATATAAAAGCAGGCAAGATTATACTGAATAAGCATTGGCAATATTTATTGAATCCACCTCATTTTTTATAAAAATATTCTTTAACAGAGAACAAAAGGTGTGGGTGGGTTAGTTACTTGTTTTATGTTTCGCATTCTTAGGAGAAATATATGCAAGTAATTAACAGGCTCAGAAAAGAAAAACCACTCAAATGGAAAATGAAATTTGAAAAAACAATGCACATTTATTTCTGCTCTAATAGTGCAATAAGGGGCCGACAATTCATTTTCACAATGACGTAAATTTCAGGTTCTTGAGAGTTTTTATTCCCCATAAGTAAGGCTGGCTATTATGAAGTGGATGATTTTAATATCTAAAAATGTTGTAGTTTATATTGCACGTTGAAACTCTAGCTTATACATTTTCCAGTTTACATTCTATTTTCATGTTTCCCTCATTTTACAGTAGTAGCTAACTAGAGCTAACTCATTGGTTATTTGGCTGAGAGTGTAGAAGGAAGGATGAACAGAAGACTAGGAACAATGTTTCAAAGATTTTGATGTAAAGACAGTAAAATTCCTTCAGATTAAAATGGAGAAGTCAGGCTGGAGAGATAGCCTAGCAGTTAAGAGCACCGACTGCTCTTGCGGGGGACCTGGGTTTGAACCCCAGCATCCACATGGCGGCTAAGAACCGTTTGTAACTCCAATTCCAGGAGAACTCCAGTTCCAGGGGAATCCGACACCCTCTTCTGACCTCTGTGGCATTGCAAAAATGGGTGTACAAACCTACATGCAGACAGTACACATACAAAAATAAATAAAATTTAAAAAATAAAAAAATAAAATAAAATAAAATGGAGAAGTCTGTTCAAGCTTTATTACAGGACTACAGTCATAAAGACAGCCTGGTACTGGCACAAAAACAGACCTGCTGACCAATGGAACAAAAATGAAGATCCAAACCTGAACTCATATAATTTCAGCCACCTCATATTTGACAAAGGAGCAAAAATAAGGCTCAAAGGAGGAAGGATAACATCTTCAGCAAATGGTGCTGGCAAAACTGGACCACCATTTATAGAAGAACAAAATTAAACTCTTACCTCTCACCCTGTACAAAAATTGACTCAAAGTGGATCAAAGATCTCAATGTGAAACCCCAAACCCTGAAGGTGATAGAAGAAAAAGTTGGCAACAACCTACAAGACATAGGCATAGGGAAAGACTTTCTAAATCAGACAGCAGCTGCTCAGGAAATAAGGGCAACAGCTGACAAATGGGACCCCATCAAACTCACAAGCTTCTGTACAGTGACAGAAACAATCAAGGAAGTGAAGTGAAAACCTACAGCTTGGGAGGCAACCTTCACCAGTGATACGTCTGACAGAGCATTAATGTCCAGAATATATAGATTACTCAAAAAACACAGAAGTAAGAAAACAAATGACCTACTCAAAATATGGAGTAAAGGGATGAACAGAGACTTCACCAGTGAGGAAGTAAAGATGGCTGAGAAACATCTTAAAAGCATCATTAATAATTGAGGAAACACACATTAAAACCACTCTCAGATATCATCTCACTCTTGTAAGACTGGCTAAGATCAAGAAAACAAAAACCATCAAATGCTGGAGTGGTTGTGCGGAAAGGGGAACACTCATCCACTGCTGGTGAGAATGTAAACTCATACAACCACTATGGAAAGCAGCGTGGAGAAGGCTTAAAAGATTCAAAATGAGCCTATCACCTGACCCAGTCACACAACTCCCTGGGTATATACCCAGGAGACTCATCCTACCGCAGAGATACATCCACATCTGTTTATTGCATCTCTCTTCACAATAGTGAAGAGCTGGAACTAACCCAAATGCCCCTCAACGGATGAGTGGATGACAAAAATATGGTACATCTACACAATGGAGTACTATTCAGTGGTAAAGAAAGAAGACATCATGAACTTTGCAGGTAAATGGATGGAACTTGAAGCCATTTTGCTAAGTGAAGTAACTCAGTCCCAGGAAAAGAACAAAACAAAACAAAACAAAAAAATACGGCAAATGGTTTCCGTCATTTTTGGATGCTAACACCAAATTCCCAGTTGAAAGGCAAGCTGAACAACATTACTGTTATATTTCTTTTTATCTGAAAGCAAATGTGTTGTTACAATGTTATAATGTAAATCTCTTAATGGGCTCTAGAATTGACTTACCACCCTGTAATTACTGTATATGGGTGGAAGGTATGTATTCATATTTTAGAGTAATATGAAATTAAAGGGGGAAAATGTGAATTCCTAAATATATTTTGGAATTAGCATATAGTTTATTCTCAGAGGTCATAATTTTGATGCATATGTGGTGATTATAAAGTTTTTTTTTATTTTATTTATTTATTTTTATGTGTATGAATGTACTGTCAGCATGTAGGTTTGTGCACCCATGTCGTGCAATGCCACAGAGGTCAGAAGATGGCATCAGCTTTCCCTGGAACTGGAGTTCTCCTGGAATTGGAGTTACGGACAGTTCTCAGCTGCCATGTGGGTGCTGTGGATCAAACCTGGGTCCTCTGTAAGAGCAGTTGGTGCTCTTAACCACTAGGCCATCTCTCCAGCCCCATATATGTGGTGATTATATAGGCATATGTTGGAGAAATACAAAGGGGAGGGAAAAACAACAACATTAAGACTGGGTTAAAGAACTGAATGATACAGTTAAGCCTCTGTGGGGAAAAACTTTGGAAAGACTGAGAGAAAGATGCAAGACATGTATGGGAGAAGGCATGAACAGGGACGGGATGGGGGCAGGGAGAGAGGAATGTGTCTGTAACAAGGCGAACATTGTAGCCCTCATTGTCAAATCTGGGTCTGATTCCTGAGACAAGCATGATGATATGATGATGAGCATGCCTGAGACATGGAGCAGCAGAGGATAAGGATGGCATTTGTCTTTTTTAATACACTTGTATTTCTGTGTGTGTGTGTGTGTGTGTGTGTGTGTGTGTGTGTGTGTGTGATGGCAAGTGACAACAGGACAAAAGAAGGCATCGGATCCTCTTGAGTTAGACTTACCCATGGGTAGAGGGCAAAAGAGGGCATCAGATTCACTTGAGTTGGAGTAACAGATTGGTGAGTGCCATCCGTTTTGGGTTCGTGGAACCAAACTTGAGTCCTCTGCAAAAGAAGCCTATGCTCTTAAACATAAGCCATCTCTCCAGCCTCATTCTGTTCCTCTCCCTCCCCCTCCTCCCTTCCCCCCCTCCCGCTGCCTTCATCCTCCCTCTTCCTCCCTCTTTCCTTCCTCCTCCTCCTCCTCCTCCTCCTCCTCCTCTTCCTCCTCCTCCTTCTGGAAAGTGTTTACTTCAATATAATTAGGCTGGCTTTGAATTCACATTCTTCCTGCCCTAGCATCCTAATACCTGAGAAGTTTTATTTCATAGTCTCTTCAAAGATGTCACAAGTCTATGTTTTCTCAAAGTGTTTCTCTATCATTTGTTTGGTTACAGGAGATCCCCTTCATGAGCAGAAGTCACACATCTTACATCACATGAATGTTCCCACTCCCCTTACCTGCCTCCTGAGATTAGCAGAGGAATAGAAGCATGCATCTAACAGGGCAGGAATCATTAGGTCTTTTGAGAACCTGCAAAACATGTCACTTATACTCTAATGATTTCGTCTTTCCTCTGTTTGAGAAAATTGATTTCTCCTATTCTGGACTTGGGCTGTGGTTGAGGGTGTCAAATCATGTGGCTTACACAATGGAATTTGTATTCTTATGGTTTGGGGTGCTAGAAGTTTGAACTTAATATCCTGGCAGAATTGGGTATCAGTGTGAACTCTGCCTGGCTTATAAACAGCTACTTGTTGTGTGATGATATGACCTTCCTTCTTTGTACAAACAGAAAGGGAGAAATTCTATGCTACCACCTCTTCTTAAAAGGATACCTGCTAAGCTGGGCATGGTGGCGCACACCTTTAATCCCAGCACTTGGGAGGCAGAGGCAGGCTGATCTTTATGAGTTCAAGGCCAGCCTGGTCTACAGAGTGAGTTCCAGGACAGCTGGAGCTACAGGGAGACCCTGTCTCGAAAAGACAAAAAAAAAGGATACCTGTTAAACATGGGATGTATTATAATGACCTCATTGAACTCTAACGACCTCCCAAAATCCTCATTCCAAACCCCATCTGTCACATCGGAGGTTAAGGCTGCAGCAAATGCACACCCCACCCCCCTTCAGGCCCTGGAAACTTAATACTCCTCTTGATTCATGTTCTGCTTCCATCAATTGTTTAACTATGATAAATTGTTTATACCAGTTCTGCTGTACCTAGTCCATGAGGGCAAAGTATCCATGCCTCCCCCTTCCTGTTTATTTGGGGGGCAGTGAGTTGCCACAGATGATAGCACTCTATAGGAAAAAAAATCCTTGTATTCTATCCATTCCTATGTTCCTTCTTCGCTTTGCTTCATCCTCTCTTTACACCTCCCTTCCTATCTTCTTTTTTCCCTCTGCTCACCCCTTTCCTCTTCCTATTCCCCTTAACTCCCCACCCCCTCTCCTCATCTTCTCTCCCGATTCCTTCTCCTCACTTTCTTGCTGATTGACTTTCTTCCCTCTCTTTTTGTCTCTTACATTCGTGGTAAACATGACACACTTTCCCACTAGCTACGCCTGCTTATGGTAACCAATAAATCACACTTTTAGAGCTTATATGCCAGATAATTGGTTCCATTGAAGTAGACTATTTTTATTAAAGAATTAGTTTTATTTTTTATTTTTCTTTATGTGTATAAATGTACTGTCTGCATGTAGGTCTGTGCACCCACGTTGTGCAATGCCTCGGAAGTCAGAAGAGGGTGTCAGATTCCCCTGGAACTGGAGTTGAAGACGGTTCTCAGCAGCCATGTGGGTGCTGCGGATTGAACCCAGGTCCTCTACAAGAGCAGTTGGCGCTCTTAATGCCAGGCCATCTCTCCAGCCCCAAGAATTAGTTTTATTTTTAAAAGGAAACAAAAGATGCACTCCAACATCTTACAACAGTCTAAATGGAGTGCAATTTATTCTCTTAAGGAAGGACTAAATTATTATAATAAAAGAGAAGAGAGATTCAAACTTATTGTTCATTATTACACTGTTCATTTGAGGTAGAACTCTTGCTAGAGCTCTGGGTTTACTACACGCTTGCAACAGTTCAGGTACTGTCTACTTACTCCTCCTAACAGACAAATGAAATAGACAGCCTGAAAATGAGGTTGAGAAGCAAATCACCTGTATCTTTCTGCATTTGTTAAAATTTGAATTTATGGGAAGAGTAAAAACATTTTGTATTCTAAGGCACTGATGAAAATCAGGTGAGGACAGGAAACGTACAAAGAAAATAACTCAGTTCCCAAGGTAGAGAGCAGATTGGGGCAGTAGCTCTTGTTGGTGCTAGGTATAGAGCTCACACAGAAGTAGGGGCACTGGGAAGGCCACCCTTCTACGTTTCAGGAAATCAAGGGGTTTTCTCAGAGCTGCTCACATAGCAACTTACGTGGGTGAAATTTGAACCAACACAGCTTTGTTGTCCACTTTCTGAGTCACTTGACTAAACTTTTATAAAGTGAATAGTAGTTTATTCGATTGATTTTACTAATTTAGAAAAACATCTATGTGAAAGTTTTGAAGTTTTTTTTTAATCTTTGTGCTGATCTAGCTAAAAGAGCTATTATAGTTTTCCTCAATATAAGCTTACCTGTTGATTAAAAGGCACTCATTCAGGCCTCATCTATGAAGTAGCATCTCAGCTTGCCACTGAATGATGAATGAATATTCCACGATTAATTACTCATGAGATCCCCAATTGTGTAGGAAAATATTCAGGATAAAACTTCATAATTTTAATGAGTAAAAGTGACCAATATTTGACCTCTTTTCAGAGAGTCTTAATTGAACAATAAGTAATTATCCTAAGATAACCATAGACTCCAATGGGAATATGGCTGAGACGGTAATTGCTGTATTAGACTGATTGATTAAGGTTGTGAAAAGTTATTAGTGCGAAGGTGAAAGGTCACAAATTTATGTTGTACTTAGATTAATTTGAATTCTGTCAATAAAAGGGAAGTCATTGTGGTACTCATATTTTATAAAAATTCATTTTCTAGTCCAATTAGTGCCTTTGTCATTCTGTGAGCAATTAAGCCAGAAATAAATTACTGTCTACAATAATCATGAAATGATTTGTCTTATATTATTTTCTATTTCTTTCCCCTATAAGTAAGTCTAGCAACATAAGCTGCCATCAGCTTATAAAGAAGTTTAAGTTCCAGGGTTATTTCACATAATCACTTACCCAGATAACTAAACTTTTAGAAGAAAGAATTATTTATTCATTGCCTATTATATGCAGTAGAACAGTTGTTATTTATAAGAATTATTTAATTTTACTATAATAAATATTACTATGACTGATGCTATTAACCCCAATATATATATAGATAAATTAATGTTCTGATACTTTACAAAACCAGGGCCTTGTTTATACATATCTTAAAGGAGTAGCATATGTTTATTCTGCTTTTTTCCCCACATTCATCCCCCATAAAGTAAGAATCTAGTTAAAATATATGCCAACAATCCCATGCAAAAATATTGGTTTAGTTAAAAATAACAATTTAATCTAGGTACCTAATCAATATATCATCAAGTAGTTATTACAGCAAGTACAATGTCATACAAAATTGTTTAGGAAGGCAACTTGTTTGAAAATTTTTCAAATATCTCAAGGGTGGTTCCTCTGTTATCCTTTCCTCCCTCTTGGTAAAATTATTAACTGTGTAAATGTGTGACATTCATGACTGGAGGTGTTGATATGTCCTCTTTGGAGATTCCACCATAATTAGCATTAATTAGCCATAAAATAATGCCAAACACATAAAAAATTGTTCACATAGAAAGAAAAACATAAATGCAAGTGGAAAAAGGCACTGCAAATCAAGACTAATCTATCTCAAGCTCTGCTTCCAACCCTTGCTAGCCATATGACCTTGAGCAATGAGGTTAACCTCTAAGCTCACTTTTCTCAATTGTCCAAAAACAAGGTGAGGTGATTGGAACATTCAGTTTCCCAAGGATTCTCAGCAGAGCTCCAGCACTGAACAAAGGCTTAGTAGTTGTTAAGTTTCTTCTTTTCCTTACTCTTTTCTTCCTCCTGTGTTAATGCTTAATAATATGTATCATTCCTAAATTGTCCTAAAATGTGGCTGTAAGTGTGAGGCTGTGTTTTAAATCATATATACAAAAATAACGCCAGACTCAGGGGAGATGCTGTTTGATGTGGTAATGGTGAAGCTGACAATAACATCTTAGTTTATGCTAAAGTAGTAATTCTGAAGTCTCTTAGGATGATGGCTCTACAAGGCTTTCAGAAACCATTATTCTCTGTAGGAGGAGAGAATTGCTTTACATTCTTCCCCTTTAATGCATCTCATTACACCTTTCAAACATATACATTTCATTACATGCTTCTATTAAAGCAACTCATTTTAACCTTCAAATATGTGCATCTCATTACATCTCCTTTAAGCATCTTTACATATTTTCCATTTGTGAGTTTCATTAAAGCTTTTCCCTTGTATATCTTATTACTAAATTACTTTCATGTATGTTATTATAACCTATATTTCTCATTTCATTACTTAAACATGCACATCTCATTACACCTTTCTATTTATGCATCTCATTACACTCCTCAAGAATGTGTATCACATTACATCTTTCTCCTTTACATATGGTTACATTTGTCCAATTATGCATCTCATTATGCCATTTTACTTATGCATTTTATTATAATCTTTCTTTTATCCACGTCATTGCCTTCCTTAAACCTAGGTATCTAAGTAAACCTTTTCAGCACAGCATTTTACACACCTCATAAATGCTATCTCCATTTTTCTGTGACCTTTTATTAGTACCTATAAAAGATATTAGTTTGAAAGAGTAACTTAAAGGCTCTCTTAAATATATATAATTATATCTCATCATGTATTTATTAAATTTTAGAACATGTAGTTTTTATACTTTAAGATCTTTTTTTTTTTTACTTTTTCATCAAAAAATTTGGAAAAAAAAAAAGTGACCCAGGATTTCTTGAATAGTGTCAAATAAAATATCATATCTCATCCTTCAGACAGCAACAACACTTTTGATAACCCCCTTATATCATGTGTTTTATTTATTCTTTAGATATTTATTCCTTTGATACATGTTGGTACTTATACTTGACTGGCTGCTTCTTTCTTCCTTTAATCACCTCTCTCTTAGGTAGTTAGGTTTATAATATTATTTGATCATCATCTTCTGCCTTAAATGGAATTTCCATGATTGTTTGTGCTTCTCTAGGTTATTATTTTGCCATTACATAAATATCTTCTTTCTCCGGGGCAATAGATGTCTTTGGAATAAATTAAGGAGTCAAATCCAGCCAAATGGTCGATGTGTAACTTTACATAAATTGTATATTATTATCAGAGGATTTCTGTTGTAGTGCTATTCAAGGAATAAAATTGTTCAAACTTCACTCTTCACCATGCTTTAATTGTATGTATATGTAATCAATAATGAGATAAAATGTTTTGGGTAAATTTCTCATATGGACACTTTAATCAAGATTTTTACCAACTAGAAATTTATTATAATCTAAATAATACATTCAGAATTCTAAAAATGTAAATGCAAATGGGGATGCTTCCTAGAATAGTCACCCAGCAACATTCACATAATATCAATGTTTTAACTTCACTATGCTACCGACAACAAAAGAACAGCGAAAGCCAAGCGTGGATGGAAAAAAAAAAAAAAAAAAGAAAATACTATTTGAATTTAAAACGAGAAAGGAATATACATCAATATAGATATACTACTATACTTAACATCCCTTGTTATTAAGGATGCACTAGACATATATGTATTGGGTATTTACATTGTACAGAGGCCTGGTACAACATGTCTTACCATATAGCTATATTAGGAGCAGTTTAGTGTGAGATATTTTCAGTATTATTTGCTATGAATAATGTTCCAAAATCTTCTGGACAATTTAACTTGTTTGAGAAGTTACTAATTACATTTTTCTTTTTGAGAAAATTATATGAGAAATCAAAATGCCTCATTTTCACTTTAATATTCAGAGCTCATTTTTTCTGAGCTATTTTGTCTAAACTTTAGTAACAATGTGCATGCCTAGCTACACATATGTATATTTCAGTAGAAGGAAGGAACTCAAGGGCATGCAGAAGGAAAGCACACCTGGGACTGTAAATCAACTCAAATCTTAGTTTGGATGTCTGTGACAAAAGCTGGTTTCGTTTGGGTGTAGCATTTGTAATTGCAATAGTGTTTAAGAATGAAAATCAAGCTCTGTGTGCTAATGGAAAAATGCAGAACAGTAGCCATTTGAGATACAAGTATAATTGTTTCCTAGCTTTATTCCTTAAAATGCTAAATTGTCCAAAAATCTATTTTTAGTTGCACAAGTTTTTAATCTCTAGTGATCATCTTCTATGTCTGATGGTAATCTAGGGTAACAACAAGTAGATCAGTTCTATATTCTGTCTTCCAGGATTCATTATGTATTTATGTACCTCACGGTGCTTAAGTCAATGGTCTCTCACTACTCATTTGTTTGTTGCCAAAGAGTTTTTAGTCTCCTTTTAAAAATTAGAAATATGGGACTGGAGAGATGGCCTAGCGGTTGAGAGCACCGACTGCTCTTACAGAGGACCCGGGTTCGATCCCCAGCACCCACATGGCGGCCGAGAACCGTCTGAAACTCCAATTCCAGGAGAACTCCAGTTCCAGGGGAATCCGACACCCTCTTCTGACCTCCGCAGCATTGCACGACACGGGTGCACAGACTTGCATGCAGACAGTACATTCATACACATACAGAAATAAATAAAAAAAATTAATAAAAATCAGAAATATGTAGTTACTTACATTGTTATTCTTAGAGGGGACAGAGATTGAGGAAAATAAAAAATACATTTTTGCTGGGCAAAGGAATTTAGAAATTGATTATAAGCAGCTTATGTTTCCAAATTACTCCTAATTTAGTCTGTCCAAATACTTTTAGTAATTGTTGAAAGCATTTAGTGAGTCTTAGATATGTACATGCTTTGATATATAATTGCATTATAACTAAAAAATGAAGTTCAATATTGACCCAAGCCACTGTAAGTCTATAATTTATACTTTCATTGCTTGATTTTCATATGTTCGAATTCCACTTTCAGTTTATGTTTTCATATTTCATCGATTGATATGTGTTTGTCTCTGAAATAAAGCACTTCCATTATAGTGTGTGTGATGGTGTTTATGCTAAGAGATACAGTTAACCATTTGATCCATAAATTTTCTTATTGAGTAACCATATAACTTGTATAGAGCTTGTAAAGAAAACATATAGGCTGAGTGTATGAACAAGTAGATGACTATAGGCAATAGAATTAATTCTGATTAAACTTATATATGTACGTGAGGTAGAACAAAGGAGAATCTACCTCTTAAGTCCATAGGAAATGCTCTTGTGTTTATCAGTATCTTTGTTACAAAAACAAATATATGCTATTCACATAGTAAATAGTACTTGATTTCAATCATCTTATCTATAAATTTGAACCTGAATGTAAGAGTTTATTAGCTTCATAGCTATTAGTAGCTAGATATATTTACAACTACATTGGTTTCTCAAATAGTCTCTGAAGTGTATAAATAAAGCTATTATGATGAAAACACGAAAACATGGCCATGAAGTAATGACCCAGCTAGACTTTTTTCTAGGCATTTTTCATTGTTTAGACAAGTATTGTTGTTGTATGTATTAGAAAATAAAATCAAAACCTTGCTCCCTACTAGCTCACATTCTCATAAGGTATGCCAACAAGATATAATAGACAGTACATGAGTTAGTCGTGTGCTATATTTGAAATCAATTTTTAGAGTAGAAAAAACAAAAGAAAATTTGGAGCAGAAGAAGAGAATTAGGACCTGAAGAACAAAGACCATGATTTAAAAGAAGGAAGAATATAGACCTTAGGAAGAAAATAAAATTTGAGCAAAGGTTGTAAAGAAAGTGTGGACATTAAAGTGAATAAATAAGTAGTTTCCTAATCTCTTTATAAGGATAGCAAAGTCAAATGTCAAAGGTCCTGTTACAGAGGGATGTGTAGCCTAGTTCAGTATGGTGCCTAACGGGCCTGGAACTCTCATGAGCATGGAAAGCACTAGGAAATCCCTTGGTCCTATAAAAGTCATATATATATACATATATATATAAATATATAAATATATATTATATATATATTTTAAATATGTATATATATGCATATATATGCATATATATATATACATATATACATTACTGGGAGTAAAAGAAGAAGCATTCGAGGGTTTCAAACAGGGAAAAATATAACCTGATCTATTTTCCAAGGATCATTTTGTAGTTAAGCTAATGCAATCATCCTAAAGACAGCCTGCTGCAGAATCATGTTGTATTGCTTAGGCTGACAAATTCCTGCAAGCCAAGTGAATCAAAGAAGAAAAATATATTGCCTCATAGCTCTGATGGCTTCAAGTCTGAAGGCACAAAGCTAGTGTGGCAGTGACCCCTCTGAAATCAATAGACAAAAGAACTTTCTTGGCTTTTTGAGATATTGGTAGTTTTCTAGTCTTCCTGGCTGTGGATGCATTACCTTGAGTGATCAATTTTACATAGCCATCTTCCCACTGTGTATAGTGCATGTCATATCTCTTCTTCCAAATGTCCACTTTGTATAAGAAAACAAAATGCATTGACATATGACCTACAATAATAATAACAATAAACAATAGTGAAATTCATAACAATAATGTCTTTATTGTAACTTGCTGTAAAGTTACATTGTGAATGATTGGAGGTCAGGATTACCACATACTATTTTACAGGGATACAGTCATGCCCATATCAACTAAATATTCTGAGGATATTTTAAAAGTAAAATGAACAGGGTGGAGAGATGGCCTAGCGGTTAAGAGCACCAAATGCTCTTGCAGAGGACCCGGGTTTGATTCCCAATACCCACATGGTGGCTGAGAACAGTCTTTAACTCCAGTTCCAGGGGAATCCGACACCCTCTTCTGACCTCCACAGCATTGCACGACACTTGTACACAAACCTACATGCAGACAGTACATTCGTAAAAAATAAAAATAAATAAAAAAGTAAAATGAGCAAGATCTCTTTGTTCATTATTACATGTGGGAGATGAATAAAGGAAGTAAATACGTATTTCTTCATTCTGAGAAACTAAAATTAGCTTCTGTGAGCAAGGACAACAAGATAGTTTGTGGTTAGTTGCGATTTGGAGAAAAGACTCAAGGTTCAAGTCTGAGAAGGTGAGTTAGGGTTATATGCATTTCTAATACTGACATAATTCTTGCCTTCTAGACCAAAATATTTGTTTACTTACATCTTCAATTAGAAATCAATGTATCAATGCACAGGGTATAGAACGATTTCATGTTTTGAAGTAAAATTTGTTCTACCAGAATATATCAAAAGAAGAGAAAGCGTGTTAAGTGGTATGAAGGACAGGGTAATAATGTATTAGGAGGAAATCAAGACAGTTTTGTATCTGTGAGACTAACCCAGGGAAAAGTATCAAAGAAGGTGGTAATTAACTGTGGCAAATATGATGTAAAGGTGGGAAGTGGCGTGTGACTATTCGATTTTTCTACTTGGAAGGAATTGGTGACCCTGACAAGAACAATTTCAATGTAACTGTGGGCATGACCAGTTGGACAAGAATTGGAAACATTGAATAAATAAAGATAACTCTTTTGAGGAATAGTATCACTACAACAAGAGTGACCACTGCTGGCAGAAAGTGAGTTAAGAGAAAAGAGTGTCTTTGGGCCACAGAAGTGAAAGTAAATGTGTCTGACTGTGGAAAATAACAGTAAAGAGCAAAAATTGGTGAGAGAGCATTGCTAGAATCATAATCTCGGAATCTACCAATTAAAGATGATACTGAATGCACAACTGAAGCTTTAGCGGAGAACAGGATCTTGTGGCTTCAAGTGTAAAGCTAAAGGCAGTAACAGCAGTCCATACATGTGGGTATTCATGGTCATGGGACTAAGTGGAATTTCTCTCTAAAGTTCTCAGTGACTGGAAAATAATCTTCTATAAAAGAAAGTGAGGTGGAAAAAGAAGATACTGGAATTCGAGAGTGGGAAAGTGATGCACTACCCCCTTCGAAAATGAAAACTGAGCTGAGGAGAGCTGAGAGCTACAAGGCGCTCGTGCAGAGGAGGACCGCCACCTCAGCAGAGGCTCTGCTTGCCTCTGTGATCACTGCTGACTCTGAGTTTGATCTGCTAAGTTCTATGAAAAGGACAAATACAGTCTGGGATTGGCAAATGATCCATACACCAGTACTGAGGACACTTGCTTCTTGGGTGTTATGGGCCATGTGAAGGAGACTAGAGTGCCTACCATAAACTTGAGCAACAGTAAATAATGTTGTCTATTTGTGGGACAAAGCTACAGTTTGAAGTAGAAGCCACGGTGTCCCCCAGTCTTGATCTCTTTTTCCCCAGGAAAAAGAGATCAAGAACATAGCTGTTTGATTTTCTGGACAAAGAACTTCTCTATATGTCATAAATATGAGAAATTACTGAAAATATAAGTCTAGCAATCATGAAGAATGATCATATGAATCATAGAGATAAAACAAAAGCCTTCCGTCAAATTTAATAAGAACACTACCCAAAATGCTTTTAATTTTTTTATGTGTATGAATGTACTTTCTGCATATAAGTTTGTGCACCCATGTCGTGCAATGCAGCGGAGGTCAGAAGAGGGTGTCGGATTCCCCTGGAACTGGAGTTCTCCCAGAATTGGAGTTACAGACGGTTCTTAGCCGCCATGTGGGTGCTGGGGATCGAACCCAGGTCCTCTGCAGCCCCCAAAATGCTTTTAATTGTTATATTCTCTGGCATCATAATAGTTTAATATCATGCTTCAAAAGTGTGATCTTCATTTCCTCAAATATCTGTTTTCCAGTTGGGATTATAATGACCACAGGAAAACTTACTTTATTTTTATATTTTAAAAATGGTATCTCTAGAAGAGGAGGCACTATTATACAATTAATTGTAGATTGACAATCTCAAAACATTTGGAGAAATACTAATTTAAAAAATGAAAATGTCTATCTTAATGGAAAGATAAAATTTTGCGATGCACTTACAATTGCCTTCAAAGTCTGAAAACAGAGCTTGAAAGTCACTCTAAAAAGGACTGTCATAGGTGCCAATGCTGTCAGCATTCAAAGGGAGGCTCCTTCGAGGCCTGGTACACTGTATTTGGTGAAGTCTGGCATTGTAGTGGATTAGCTTTTCAGTTTCTTTCCACCTCTTTTTCCCTTCCGCATACACAACCTGTCTGTCTGTGCTTTATTTCTATCAAGCTGGAGAAAATGAGCTAGGGAGAAGAAGAAAGAAAATTGATGAGGGATCCATTCCTGACCAGCATTTGTTATATAGTCTCTAACAGATAAGGAAACATGTCAGAGGATGGCCAGAATGTGTAATCTCTACAGACAAATCCTGTCTTGATTTGGATGAAGTTGAAAGAAATTTAACCTTCAGAAAGTTACACTTGGAAGTGAATTTTGAATGTCAGCCAATTGTATGTGATTATCTTTCCAACAAAGATTTAGGATTTTCCAGTTTTAACATAATTTTTATAGTACTTGTAGGCAGATGAAATATAAAAGAAAAACATTGAATTTATTCTTAAACATTTGTGATATACTAATATAGACTTTTTCATTTTTGAACATTATTGATGCTTGGGATCATATGCTTTCTTGTGAAAGGCTGTCTTGTAGAACTTTGAAATCTCACAAATATTCCCCCCAAAATTAATGAATGACTTGTGGGAGGCAGAATTTTATGCTCAGATCACCATTTCAACAGAAAAGCAAAATTATATTGGTTTTCTTTCCTTTTTTTTTTTTTTTTGGTTGTCATCTGATGTATTTTCCAATGGTATTTAAAATATATTATGCGACTATTTTATATAGTTTTATACATCTATTTAATATACTACTTTATATACTATATCCTTCTGTGCTTTATACTAACTGTTACAAATTCTTCTATTCAAACATTTGAAATCTAGGCAAAAGTGTCCTTTTGACATCCTCATACTTATAATCCTTTACTATCTGTCTCCTTCATATGTATTATTGATATATATGTATATATTAGATATAAATTCTCATGTATCTCAAGGATCTTTGAATGGCCATATAAAATTAAGCTTCAATAAGTATGCTGTAAAATTTAAGCATACGTTATACCATTTGAATTCAATGAAAATTGAAATTATACACATATAAGAGCTTCCTGTTTTATTTTTCAGTGTTGAGGGAATGTTTCTCCCAAATCATTTAATGGCACTAAAATATGACTGTATATTCCACTGAAATTGACAATTATTGTTTATCTTTTTATTTCATTTATCTCTATAGAAGCTTTCAGAGCCTAAATATTATGCATTCCATTGTAACCTTCCTCAAGAATTAGCATAATTTAGCTAATGCTGGTTCTTTGACTTTAAAAGGATTGCACAATGTTGTAGCTGACAGTGCAAAACTGAACGAGCATACCTGAAAAACAGACTTGGGCCTTCAAGCAGTGTCGAGAATGTATGTCTGTCAGATTTGTGATGGAAGACTCAGAGAGTACTGGCTAAGGCATTCAACTTGACTGGAGCTTCTAAAACATGACTAATTATCGTATATGATTGCAATATCCAAAATTATTTCATTCCTGAATGAGCAAGAAATGTACTGAGGAGACAAACAGAAACTTATGGTGACTAAGAAATATATCAGTATCATTCTGAATGCACAAAAGCAAATGTTGAGATAAATAAATTGGGACTATATATTTAGATTTTCTTTATAAAATAATTTTATTGACTCAAGGACTTCTTACAATGTATCTTTATCATATTTAGCCATTCTTTTTTTTAATGTGTATGAATGTACTGCCTGCATGTAGGTTTATGCACCCATGTCGTGCAATGCCTTGGACGTCAGAAGAGGGTCTCAGATTCCCTTGGAACTGGAGTCAAAGACGGTTCTCAGCCACCATGTGGGTGCTGGGGATTGAACCCAGGTCCTCTGCAAGAGCAGTTGGTGCTCTTAACCGCTAGGCTGCTTAGCCATTCTTAAAACAAACTCAAGTAGTTTGTACTTGTAAGATCAGTTCTTTAATTGTTATTGTTTTGTTTTCTTTGTTTTTAGAGACAGATTTTCTCTGTAGCCCCAAGTAGTCTGGAATTTGCTCTGTAGGCCAGACTGGCCTCAATCTCACAGAGATCTACATGCCTCTGTCTTCTGAGCACTAAAATTAAAGGTCTGCATCACCATGCCAGATTAAATAATCTTTGGTGGGAATGAGATGATCACTTTATCCTTTGAATAAAAGTTTTCATGAGGTAATGTATCTAATGAGCTGAGCCTGGGGGCACAGGCCTATTACATAGGGAGCACAACTTCAGACTCTATAACTTAGGAAAGACCTACTTCAAAATAAAATTTTGAAAAAGAAGGCTGGAGTTAATACAAGTGTTAGAGTGCTTGCCTAGCATGTACAAAGCTTAATGTTCTGGTTAACATATCCACAACCAAACACATGCACACACACACACACACACACACACACACACACACATGAAAATACAAAGTATAAGAAAATACAAAGTGTTAGAGGATTTCTAGAAGGTGATATTTGGGGACAATCTAAATGCAGTAAACTATCCAGGAGATCCTGCTGTTCTGAAGACCCTTCTGTCCTCTCATGCTGGGAAGACAGAGAGTGTTAGTGCTGAGATAGACTTGGTCTCAGAGCATCAGATGCATAATGTGGATTTGGTGAGTCAATGAATGAAGAGAAGACTAACTTAAACTTTGGAAAGCAGCTCAAATGAACAAGTTTTCTATACATTTCAATTACAGTCTTCTATTGTCTACCATACTATGATGTCATTCCTTGTTTTCTTGTGCTGGTGATGTCATACATATTACTTCTTAGGTGTATAATATGCAGTTTCTCACGTACTATTGAAAGAAAATATGTTTTAGAAAGTCAGTTTAGAAATATAGAGGGTATAATCCATAACTATACTTTCAATTTCCTTTTACTTTTTTTTAACATTTTTTTTATTGATGCTTTGTGCATTTCATACATCATTTTCCAATTCAGTTCAGGCATATCTCCCCTTCCCTTCACCCCCACCCCCAACCCAACCGAGATCATGCATTCTGCCATGACTGTCCTGCATATCTCTCTCAGTTTTTTTTTTCCATTTTTTAGCTATAAGTGATAATCCATGAGTACAAGCATCCTTCATGTAAAACCAATTTGCAGGCTGTTGTGCCCAAACACCCACAGCCCCACCTTCCAGCGGGGGGTGAGGGGTTGTATGTTCAATCAGGTTAATCAAATGAGGGTCCAGACTACATTGCTGTAGTTTCACCCTTCACCCCAATCGCAGCCCTTACATTCTACCACGCCCCCTCTTCCGCAGATTATTCTCCCTGGGCTTAGAAAAGGGGCACAGGTGGATGAGAAGCAGAACAGTCCACTCTCTCTGGAGCTGTTGTCTTGGATTCTGGTCAATTCTGGCTGTTTCCTTTCATGGGCTGACAGTCTGTCCAGGAATAACCTTTCGATCCTACTAATGAAGCACAAGCAATTAGATATATAGGTACTTAAGCAGCATTAATAGTTATGGTAGGTTACTTTGTTATAGACACATATGTTTAGATGAAATGTTGATCCACGAACTACATTTTTTCCTGTTAAATATGACGGGGTCTTACTGTGGCTTATGATATCTCTTAACCTGTAGAGGATGTAAGCTTGTGGCATCAGCCATGGGTCATTCCTCCAAGGAGAGAGCCAATAGCCAATTAGATTTGGGATATACAGGCATATGGCTGCCTCTGCTGCACATTATTTCCAGGCAGGTGAGGTGTAGCTGGTGCTGACGGTGGAGTCTTGCTTGACTCAAGGAGACCCGTATTTGCTTTATTGGTTTAGTGGCCCTTGGTAACACTCTCTGGTATTCCAGAGGCCATCTGTACACTTGCATGTGTGGTCTCAATGCATCTTTCCCATGTTAACATCAGGTCTTCAGCAGCAGGGCCTTATCACCTCTCTTCTTGCAGGTATCCCAGTTTAGAGGCAAGGAGCCTTTACCTTTTGTGGGGCCTTAGATCCCCTGGCCAACATCTCCCTGGTGGAATAATCCATTCTGATGTCAGAGCTCCTGTGTTGATATATTAGTCTTTAATTGACTAATAGACATAGAACTGTGAAAAGGATTACTCTCTGTTCAGAACCAAATATAACACGAAAGTCCTTAAACTATGCGCTTAAGCAAAATATATCAATTTCCTTTTACAATTGGACTAACTTACACTTTTAATTTTTTAATTGTTTATTTTATTTTATTATTTTATTTTATTTATTTTATTGATACAGTCTCCCTGTAGTCTGTATTGGCCTGGAACTCACTATGTAGAGAGATCAGGCTGGCCTAAAATCAGACAAATATCCTCCTGACTCCAGATTCCAATTGCTGGGATTAAATACATGTGCCATCATGCCCAGGTTTATTTTAACTCACAGATTTACAACTGCCTTGGAATGGCTAGTACAGCCTAGTGAAATTTAGTATTCCTGTAAGGCAGGTCTTATGGCAACATGTTCTCTTAGTCTTTATTCATGAATGTATTTTTTTATCCTCACTCGTGAAAGTTAGTTGCTAACTTGACATTGACTCTTTATGCTTTTCAAACATGTCATTTTAGCCACTGTCCTGGCTTTGCTTATTCCCAGCTGGGAGTCAATATTTCACCTGACCAGAATGCATGAGCTCTGTTGGCATTGAGGGGGAGGGATGGGTCTAGATTTGATTTGTAATGTTGTATGAATTGCACAGGGCTCAATAAAAATTGGCTTTGGAAAAAAAATAGTTCCCCTGACCAATGTCCTGTAAGCTGAGAGCTATTTCTCTTTATCCTTCAGAAGTACCTCGTGGCCAGTTTCTTTTAACACATGGTCTGCTTAGGTGTTGGTATCTGTGTGTTAATGTTAGCTGTCAATTTGACAACCTCTGGAATCAACTAGAAGAAAGGCTCTGGGCGTGTCTGCCAGGGAGCTTCTAGATTGTGTTAAAGAGTTGGGAAGAGCTATCCTAAATGTGGGCAACGGCAGCCCATGGGCTGATATCCTGGACTGAATAATAAGGAGAAAGCAGCTTGAGATCAGCTTTCATCTCTCTGCTTTCTGACTGTAAAGGTAATGAGTGACTTTCTTCACCCTACTGTTGTCACGCCGTACCGCCGAGATTAGGTTCCCAGAGCATATGTTTCAAAAATTTGCCAAGGTTAATTAAAAGTCATTAATCTACATATTCATATTCATATGTAATATTATATACATATAAATATATATATATAATCCTATATGTATGTTTATTTAGATGGCTTTTTGGTTTGTTTTAACACATCCTCTGAGATTATCTAGGCTGGACTTGGAATTACTAAGCAACTGAGGAAGACCTCAAAATTCTGATTTTCCTGCCTCAACTTCCCCAGTGCTAGGTTTACAGCTGTGTGTCACCAGCATGCAGCACTCCAGATCAAATCCAGGGTTTCCGGCATGCTAGCCAAGCACTCTACCAACTCAGATATGTTTTCAGACATAGTCGGATAGCTCTTGCCAGAGCTCCCTGGAGATCCTTAGAACCAAACTTCTACAACATTGGAACTGAGAAAAGAAAATGACTATGTAAATATATTAATAAAAATTATTGAGTCAAAGTTTTCTTAAACTTACAAAAATTTAGTCTTATTTTGGCATTTAAGTAAATAGGAGCCTATTTCCCTTATCTTCTTTGTACCTTTAATTTTTCTCTAAAAAACCTTCTGCTCTTACTTGATAATAGAATCCACTGTTTCCTTTCTTTTTAACAAAGAAATAGTTTCAATAGGAAAACTATTAAAATTATCTATCCAAAAGACCAAATAATATGTTTAAAATATTTATATAAAATAACATAGGTGGCTGTCAAATAACATTATTAACAGTCTTTGTGTATTAGATGTGAGCACTTCAGGCACACTTCCTTCTTCCCTCATCCAAAAGCCCTCTCTTAATTCCACAATTTGTCTATTCAGTGTATATTACCTGCCATTTCTCTCTCAGGACTATGGTACATTCAAGTTGCAAATATGCTCATTTTATGACATAATGCACAAGAATTATACTGATAGCATGAATTAACAAGTTTTTCAAATTGATTAGCCAGCAACCAATGATTTATAAGGACTTATAGCAGGTAATCAGAAAAAAATCCCAAGAACAAAATTAGCAATCAAATACTTCTAATTTGAAATTTGATCAAGTAAAAATAAAATATCGATAGACTTAAAAGAGTGCATCCTGTCCAGTTTTGAAGTCTGTGTTGGAAGTATTCTGAATGATAATAGTATGATTAAGCCAAAAGGACAAAAAATATCACCTTATTTGGGAGACAGACAAAAGATATTAGCAAATGTAATCCATCCCTTAAAAATGTATAAGGTAGAGGAATTAAGTATCCTAAATTATTAACATTTCTTTCCAAAGTTACTCTTTTTATGGCTTTTGTTAATTCATTCAAAGGAAAAATATACATCTCAAGCCTTAAGAAATATATCCTGAATACATTTTGTTAAAGAGAAAGATAGGACATGTCCTTCTGTCACTACAAATCATTTTAAAATGAGTGTTCCTCACCTGGCTGGCTTCCTGAACATCAGATGTGAAAATATTGGCTACATACAGATTTTTTTTTGGGGGGGGTATTTTTGAGACAGGGTCTCCCTTTTAGTTCCAGCTGGCCTGGAGCTCACTCTGTAGACCAGGCTGGCCTTGAACTCACAGACATTCGCCTGCCTCTGCCTCCTGAGTGCTGGGATTAAAGGCATACTCCACCATGCCTGGCTGCCTACATACAGAGTTTTTAAATCTCTACAATATTTTCTTTTAACTTAATCCATCTAACATGTTCAAGTTCACAAAATGAATGAACTATTTATCCCAACTGATACGCCGAGTTTAAACATACTTTAGTAGAAAGCGTACTCACTAAATAAAGTTCCTAGACCCTCTCCATTAGAGAACTTCTAACTACCTTGTTTAATCTGGGTTTCTCTTTTCATTTCTCCTGTCTCACTTTTTACTCTGCACACTACTAGCTCATGTCAGGACTGGCATTCACTTACAGCAATCCAATTATTACTGACTGAAGATAACTATAACAATCTGATTCCAGATTTCAAATTTCAGTTTTAATGTTAGTTATTCCATGTATATCTCAAGGTGCTTCAGTCCTTCATGGATCTTCATCAATTGCCTAGTTTCTTATGTCCTGTTTTGGATGTCCTGCAGCTCTGCAATATCTATGGACTCCTCATTTGTCAGGGCATATATTCTCTGATCTCTGATCTGAATATTTAATGTGTTTTATTTTTTCCCAATGTGGTATGTTAAGCTAAGGAAGCCTTTAATTGTTATGCTTTTTATGTCAATGACATATTTATAGAGCAGTAAGTAATCCAACCTCCAGAGGATTTATATACTTTTGTGACTTCACAATCAACATCCATGCCAGCACACTAAAGGAATGTGATGCCCCAGATTACATGCTGTGATGTGTGGGCATCAATTTCTGAAGCTCAAATGGAGACCTTATTTAAATTTTATTATAAAGTACTTGCAAATAGAGAGTCTATTTTTGAAGTCAGGAGCTAGAATATTTTTTATTCTGGGATGAAGGAGAGTTATTGAAGTACTTGATATTTGCTTTTCTTAAAGTATGTTAATGTGTGACTTTTTCTTAAAGTATGTTAATGTGTGACAATAACTAGCTTGATTTAATCAGCCTTCTAATGCCTTAGCTCATTTTCCTTGTTAAAATCTCATGCAAACTATGTTTCTAGGACATACCCAATAGAGGAGTTCACATGAAGTAGAATTTTACCAAGATTTACATAAATAAGTTCAGCTTTCAGCCATAATCATATACTCAAGTGATCAACTTTGGTAAATAAATAAGTTGGAAGGGCACATAATAGATAAACGTTCAGAAATATCAGTGGCCCTAGCCTACAGGAACTTAAGCATGGTTTATAGAACTGTACTCACCATTGGATTATGGACCAAAAAACAAGATATGCCATAAAGGAACAGAATCACCATGGAAGACATAATTCCACAGTTGGAGCAAAGGCATATCCAAGGTCACCACTGAACACAACAACCTGCTTCTGCTCATGACATTATATTCTTTCCAGAAATTTGAAATGTTGACCAATTCTTCTGATTTATATATTTGGTAGGGCATGAAATGCTGTTGACCCAATTTTTATTCTTATTTCTGCCGAACTCCTCTGTGACTTCCTCTAAGCACTCTGCTGGTTTAACGTCATTTCCATCTCAATTTCACATGCCATGCAGAAATTTTCAGTGGTCTTTGGTTTTAGAAAAACACATATTCATTCTTTTTTAAAATTTTATTTATTTATTTTTTTGTGTGTATGAATGTGTTGTCCGCATGCAGGTCTGTGCACCCGTGTTGTGCAATGCCGCGGAGGTCAGAAGAGGGGGTCGGATTCCCCTGGAACTGGAATTCAAGACGGTTCTCAGCCGCCATGTGGGTGCTGGGGACCTAATCCGGGTCCTCTGCAACGGCAGTCGGCGCTCTTAACCGCTAGGCCATCTCTCCAGCCCCATATTCATTCATTTTAAAATACATTTTCTTTCTATTAACACAAGTCCAATATTCACCACCTACTTGTCACTGGTAAGAATCAGTCTGACCCTGTGCAGCCTGGTCAGCCACATCTGCCAACCAGATCCTTCATTCATTACCATCATTTCTTTTCTTTTCCTCAAAATGCTTTTATTTTCATAAATTTCATATTCAATGCATATATGCATATATGTATGTATGTTTAAACAATATATTGCCAGTTTTCAAACATTAAATATTCAAGATAGTATTCAATATTCTAAGTTTTTCCTGAAAGTTTGATTGTCTGACCTTTTATTAATAAGCTCATGGTTCAGTATTTTTACTGGTTAGTTACTTCTCTCAAATATTATGGTGTCTGTGTGGATTTGATTGACTGAATAACTGATACTTCTTCTACTCACATAGTTTTATTTATTTCAAGTGCTTGCTTATCATTATAAGTTGGTGCAATTGATTTAATACTATATTGTGTAGCTGTGAGTTTCATCCCTTTGAAAATAATGAATTCAATTATTGATTATAACATGAAAGGAGATTGTTACTTTAATTCTATTGTTTCAAATATTCCTTTGTTGGTACCTAGGGCAGGCCGAATGAAGAATTCCTGAGGGGTAATGCTCCCATTCACAAAATACCATTTGGAAGGAGGAGTCTAAAGGGAAAATCTGGTGTTAGCACTCAGGGTCGTATTGTGTAAATGTGCTGTTATCACATTCTATGCACCCATATTAGCATGCTTGACTGACATATATCTGCTTCTCTCCAATGATGTGTGGCTCCCTCATTGTTTTGGGCAGAACTAGCTGTCAGACATTGGCACTGAGGATTCTGGCGGCTGATCTGTATTTTTCTGTTTCTCTTCTGCTCTTTTATATTTTATTTATTTTTATTGTAAATTACCCCAAGCAGCATTAAATTTGGAGCTATGATAAATATAGATTTTATAATTCTGAAATTTCTAGATCCTCTCTTCTAATGCCCCTCACTCTCCAAAATAATGGAAGAGTGAATTTAAAGTGGATTCTGAATCCCAGTTCACCACTTTTATTATATCTTTAAAAAGAAAATGAATAAGATTTCACAATGTGAACTTAATTAAAGTACATGGTGAGTTTAAAAGGTAGTAAAAGCATGTTGCTTCTTAATTGTGTTGTTGTCTTAACATGTAACAATCTTTGCAGCTCCGTTCATATAACACTATCGGCACTGGTTGTATCTATTTTAATACAAGTTCATTAAGAGAAAACCATCATCCTTCTCTGTTTAGTTCAGAGGTAAAATCATAATGTGTGGGTGGAAGCCACCTGTGTGGTACTCTGTAGGTTTTACTTGCTCTCTGGTTGGAGCCATATTGGAAGTAAATTGATAAAAGCAAACTTTTTCATTTAAATTGAGATCATTCTTAGGTCACTTCAATCTTGTTTCAAAAGGTAGTTGAAATACATTTCTTTTTCTTTGTATATATCTTAGAGTTTTTTTTTAATTTCTTATAATAGAGTACTGATTTAATTTTTTTTCTAACAGTAAAGTTTGTTTGTTGAATCTTCAAAATGTAAAAAATTATAAGTACGATGGATGGAAGGTTCAAGAAGTCTCTGACTGGAGCTTAAGATGTAAAAAAGAGAGGTAGAGTGCAGCAGAAAATAAACTCCTCACTCTCAATCACAACTGAATGGGAAAAATATGTAGACAGAGGTCAGCTAAGAACATAGGTAAGCAACAAAGTGAAACCATTGTTTACGTAAAACCGAATCTTCTGCCCAGGGTTCTTGGGCTTCAAAATTCACTAAGGTCCCTCTGTACTATCTTTACTAGAAACATTTTAATCAACAAAATTACATGCAACTGATATGATCAAAAGTTGGTATAAGAATACATGCAACTGATATGATCAAAAGTTGGTATAAGAATAAAATCTGCCAGGTGTGGTGGTGCACACCTTTAGTCCCAGAACTTGGGAGGCAGAGGCAGGCAGATCTCTGAGTTCAAGGCCAGCCTGGTCTACATAGTGAGTTCTAGGCCAGTTGGGGCTACAGGTAAACCCTGTCTCAAAAAGACAAAAAAAAAAAAAAAAAAAAAAAGAATAAAATCCATTCTGAGGGGAAAGTTCATAGGAAACTTTGGACAAAGTTTGAGAGAAAACAGAAATTATTCTGAAAACCAGGAAAGTCTTGGTTGATGAATTGGAATGAAGACTGGGGGGGAGGGTGTTGAGATATGCATGTGTGTATACATTTTCACAAGTGTGCAGTTGCATATGTTTGTGCAGACCCATGGAAACCAGAGGTTGACATCAGGTATATTCCCTTCTTGCTATCAACCTTGTAAATAGGTTGAGGTTGAGTTCTTCAGTTGAAACCAAAGCTTGCCAATTTAGCTATTCTATCTAGCCAGTTTGTTAAGAGATCCCTAATGCTGCCTCCCTTTTCTTTGGTTATAGGTTGATTTCCAGGCCTACCTGGCACATACATAGGTGCTAGGGATCTGAACTCTGGTTTTCACACTTGCATTACTAGTGTCTGTAAAAAGAAGTTCTAAGTTGCATGCCCTAAAGTTGTGTGTAGAACAAGAACCTGCTTGTTCTTTCCATTTCAAAATATAACAATGCAAAATGATATAGAAATAATTAAGGGAATGGAAAAGGAAACTCATAAGAAGACTTGCTATAGATGAGTGAATGTCATTTACAAAGCCCTAAGATCATGTATTGGTGTGACAACAAAAATAAGGTATTTTTCAACAAACAGTCCTAAAGCAGGTACTGTGATGGATCTCTATTGGCAAGACCAATAAGTGAAGCAATGCTACAATAGACTATTGCTTAGTTGATAGGCACACCTGTTTTCAATGCAGAAGGAGAAGGAAGAGCTTTGGAGTCAAGGAGAGTCTGAAAGGAAGAGATGAGGGATGATCGCCATCTCACAACTCCCACATTAGCAATGCTAACGCTAAATGAAACTTTATGTATGTAGATCTGGCTTCTGCTATGCTTAATTCAGCACCTTTATGCTAATAGGTCCCTCATTATGTTTGCAGATCCATACTGTTCTACATGATATTTTTAATGAAAAAATAGTACTGGGTGTTGTGCTCTGGTTTTGAAGTTGCATTGAATTATTCAAATGTTCATGAAGATTCATAAGGACATTACTAAAATCAAAGAAAATATAAATTGTTATTTTTCTACTTTCCATTCTTTGGTAGAAATTTATTTGCAGGATCTGTAGATTTAAGGTCTTTCGAGTTCGTGGCTTGTTTTAAGAGATAAATAAATAAAAACAACAGTTCCTTTTCCAAAAATAAAACTAAATTTAAACTTTCCTTAATGAAAGGAGCATGCCATTAAACTATTATAACCAAAGTAATTTTACAATATTTTCATAATATTGAGAATACCAAAATACATCCATTTTTAGAATACAAAAGACTCATCTTCTTGGAAAGTGAAGTGACTTAGCCCAGGTACTAAAGCTGTTCATTTTCTCTCTCCGTGTAATAGCAGTCCAAAATAAACCAAGTTGTCGATCTAAGAGCAAACGTGCACAGGGAAATTACTGCATCAAAAGAGTCAAAGCCTTAAGCCTGTTTCCCAAGATGTGATTCCAAAGTACAGCAAGAAGACTATTGCTTTGGAATGTGAAAGGGATATGTAATTGATGTTTCTGATTGAAGATCATTTTGAATTATTTCTTTTAAAATGGAGATAAAGAAAGCACAATTTATGGAGTTTTATGTTGACTCAGCCTACCATGAAGCTGCTTAAATCAAGTCTTCTACCCATATCATTCTGATTGCCAAAAACATCAAAATAGCAACAAAGGAAAAGCTAACCTTGAATTTTCAGCTTGTATTTCAGGCCTTGTAAACAAGTTACCATGGGGATGATACCCAAGTATGCTACAGGCCTGACTCAAGGCAGTCAGTGTGTGTGGACTAACAGCATCAATGCTATTCATGACAGAACCTACCTGCATCCTCAGACTTTAGGCTTATGCAGAATGTCTTATGAAGCCTTACACTTCACCAGAATGGTTGTGAATTTGCTTGAAAGTCAACTTGATCAAGCAGAACAAGTTAAGATGTATGTGTTTGAACACCATAATTTGGTAGCAGTTTTGTATAGAAAGGGATATAAGGTTGGATTCCCTGATCTTTTGTCTGACATGTAAATAAGAGGAAATCTTTATTTTTTTATGTGTATGAATGTACTGTGTGCATGTAGGTTTGTGCACCCATGTCGTGCAATGCTGCAGATGTCAGAAGAGGGTGTTGGATTCCCCTAGAACTGGAGTTAAAGCAGTTCTCAGCCGCCATGTGGGTGCTGGGGATCAAACCCAGGTCCTCTGCAAGAGCAGTTGGTTCTCTTAACCACTAGGCCATCTCTCCAGCCCCAAATGGAAATCTTAATTTTGACTTTAAATTATTGTCTTAGATCAAATAGAAGTGAGTATCTGGGGCTGGAGAGATGGCCTAGCGGTTAAGAGCGCCGACCGCTCTTACAGAGGACCCGGGTTCGATCCCCAGCACCCACATGGCGGCCGAGAACCATCCGAAACTCCAATTACAGGAGAACTCCAGTTCCAAGGGAATCCGACACCCTCTTCTGACCTCCGTGGCAATGCACGACACGGGTGCACAAACCTGCATGCAGACAGTACATTCATACACATACAGAAATAAATAAAATTTATAAAAAAAAAAAAAAAAAGAAGTGAGTATCTAAGAAAGTTGTGATTGCTGGGAAGGGGAGATTCAGTCTTGTCTAAAGGCAAGACTCTTAGTAGATTGACCAGTTTCCAGTAGATGAATGTACACTGAGGGACGTTTGGGGTTATAAACCATGTATATGTACAATATACCATATATATGCATATATACATATATACCATATATATACATACATACCAAATATATACATATATGTATATCAATATACCATATAACACATATGTACACACATATATATACACATATGTACCAAATATATACATGTATATTATATATATACATATATGGGGAAATCTAAGTATGGTCAATTATATTATGTGAAATTCTCAAAAATAAAAATACTTAAAAATAAAAATAAATGAATAAAAGTGAAATCATCCCAGTCATGGACCTTCCAGTCCTATCCTTCTGTATGTGTGTGAGTGTGCAGTGTGAGGAAATGACTCCCCAAATCAAGAGTAAATGCAGGCATTAATGGCTGAGATCCCTTTTGACAAAACCAGAAAAATATTTCTCTGTCTGAGAAGTATGTAAACACTATTGCCTTCTCATTATTATTATTATTATTATTATTATTAATTTATTACATTTGCCTAAGTTTTTCTTGCTTTTCTTTAGGTGCACCATGTATGTGCAATGCTGCCCACTAAGGCTAGAACTGGGTGCTGAATACCTGGAACTGGAACTGAATTTATAGATGATTCTTAACTGATGTGTGGGTAATGGGAACTTAATCCAGTTCCTCTGCAAGAGTAGCCAGTGCTCTTAACCACTGAGCCATCTAGCCAGTCCCACCCCTGTTCTCTATTTTTTTAATTGTATTCCCCTCTTGAAATGTTCTTAATTTTGTATCATTAATTTTAAAAATGTTTAAAATTGCACAATGTTAGCTGGCTGTGGTGCCACATACCTTTAATATCCTAGCAATCAAAGACAGAGTCAGGTGGAACTCTGTGAGATTGAAACTAGCCTGGTATATATAGTGAGTTCCATGCTACCTTGGGCTTCAGGGAAACCCTATATCAAAAAACAAATAAAAATGAATTATGTTTTGATTTTAAAACTCAAATATATACTCATATATGCTAATATTACAGAAGCAAATTAGTGAAAAGTAAGATACAGATTAATATGGACTCAATTATAACAGAATTCAAATTTCAAGTTATAGATAAAATAAACTATGGGCACATATGAATGAACATATGTGGATAGAAAATGTGGAAAATATACAGCAAAGTGGAAAGATTTGTATTTATTTGTGGGTGAAGAAGTCGATGGAGGGATGTTGTTAGAGATAGAGAAGAAAAGACTAGGTTATGTCATAATAAATTAACAAAGAGATCCTTTTCATTACTTATATCCATTTAAGAATTAAAATGTATTGAGATTTTACCCAAGCATATAAACTTTTTAGTGTTTTGTGGCTCCATTGCCCATTTGTATTTGTATTATTTTATAAATTTTTCATTGATTTTTTTGTGACTTTCATACAAGGTGATGGTTTTTATATCACCTCCATTATGTGCACCTCCCCTTACTGCCACCCTACACAATTTAATTTATTCTTTTTATAAATAGATGATAGATGGATAGATAGATAGATGGATAGATAGATAGATAGATAGATAGATAGATAGATAGATAAGGAGATGATAGATCAATGGATAGAAGATAGATAGATGATAGATAGATGATAGATAGATAGATAGATAGATAGATAGATAGATAGATAATAGATAGAGTAGATGATAGATCAATAGATACACTATCTACTTTATAAGAAAATTTCTCTATTGAGAATTCAGAATTTGATTACTTTTATGTGAAGTTGTAATAAAGGTGCATCGGTTAGGAATAAGGGTCTCACAAACATTAATTCTCTCTGGCTAACCAGTTTTATGTAAAATGCTGGGTTAGTCTCTCTGTTACCAAAAGAAGGTTCTTTGATGAAGGGTGAGAAGTATACTTGTCTGTAAACATGAGGATGAATATTTAGAATAGAGTAAGAAATAACATTGGTCTAAGGATAAAGCAAAAATGGACTTTTCTGTAGGTTGTATGGCCCCTCCATCCATGTGTATTAGGCTATGTTTACAGTACCACACATAAGTTCCCTCCCATTGAATTGGCCTTAATTACAATTAGATGGCTATTGATTACCACCAAGATAAAAGTGCCACTAATGTACAAATATCAATACTATGCTGGGCCATTCACTGCTTCTGTTTATTAGGTTTTTCAGCTCGGTGGGACCGTTGATTGTTTTACACCCTTGACAGTTTGTGAGTACGCTCTGATGCCTTGAGACCTAGAATTCAGGAAGGAGACTTCCAGTCAGTTCCAGCTCAAACGTATGTCCGGTATTCAGTAATCATGTCTTACCCTTCAAGTTCGGGGGACAGTCAAAATAGCCTGTGTTATTTGGGGAGCCTATAGCCAACAAATTGAAGGAATATTTCACCTGCTAGACAGTATGTTTTTACTTTAAGGCCTTCAGCTGCACTGTACATATGCACTCATATATTTATTGTATGTGTAATTTTAGAACTTTGAATTAATTCATTTCACTATGGTTTTTCATGCTATCTAAATATTATTTATATCTCATCTCACTCCTGTATAAACCTTTCTAATCCTCCCCAATTATAGTATCTCCCCTTTCCCCATCCCCCCCCCCACTGCACCCCCAGTAACACCTGCTTCCTACTATCCCTGTCTCTCTAGTTCCTTCTTCCCTTTAATATCCATGGTTCCTTTCCATATTCCTGGCTCCTGCAGTTACATCAAGCCATACACTCATATCTAAAGATTTAAAGCTAAGATCTCTAAATGAGAGACAACATATGCCACTTGTTTTTCTGAGTCTGTGTTATTCATTCAGCATCGCAGTTTCTAGTTTCATTCATCTACCTACAAATGTCATGATTTTGTGTTTGTTTACCACTGAGTAGAACTGTATTGTGTAAATATACACCATGTTCATTATCCATTCATTAGTTGATGACCATTAAGATGCTTCCATTTCTTAGCTATTGTGAAAAAAGCAACAAACATGGCTGTGTAAATAAGTACCTCTGCGGTAGGATGAGTCCTTTGGGTTTATGCCAAAGAGTGCTATAATCAGATCATATGTTAGATCCACCTTTAGTTTTTAAGAGTTCTCCTTACTGATTTCCTTTCCCCACATCCATGCCTCCATTTGGTGTCATTAGTTCTGTTAAACTGAACCATTCTGGCTGGTTAAGATTAAATCATACAGTGGTTTTGACTTGTATTGTTATGCCCAGATCACTGGAACCCCCAAAAGACTACCAGGACACATGGTTCCGCTGTAAATATGAAGAGTCTTTAATTCAAGCTGAGCTTGGACTGCCTGACAGCAGGCTGGGAGAAGCAGTCCTGAAGCTGGCGGGGGGGGGCGGGGGGGGTCCTTTTTTAAAAGGAAAAATTGCAAACGGGGAATTTTCCAGTTTTGGCATTTTGTTCTTGATTCGTAGGGACTGAGGAAACATGATTTTTAGACTGATAGGTTGGGGCCACCTGGCAGCTTTGGTGGTGCCATGGGGAGGGGGGATTTTACTCAGAGTACATCCTGGCGGAAGAGCAAACATGTTTAACCAGCGGTCTTTCCCTGTTAGTTATTTTCATCAAACAACCTTTGGTCTTTCCCTGTTAGCTATTGACATATTCTGTGCTTTCTCGTGGAATCTGAGGATGGGGGCTGTTTCTCAGATGGTGTATTTCCACAAAATAGAAAAATGGAGTCTATCATGTTCCCTTATAACTGGTCCCTCTTTACATTCCCCCATTCCTGTGGGTATTCTAGAGACCAATCTTCATCTCTTTATTTTAAGATATTTAGTCCATTTGGATGACATCATCCTATGGCTTCCTGTCTGATTAATTATCTTTTATACCATTTTGGTCAAGTGTGATGTGGTCCGACGTGACAGCCATCAGTCTTATGGCTCCTAACTGTTCTTTCATGAAGACCACCAGTCAGTTTAGGGTGCAAGGACCTGCTGGACAATGAAACTGATAAGTGAGTTAGGGACATATGAGCCGCAAGTCAGAGGAAACAGAAGGATAGGTCCACTGGCAGATCCAGGAAGTCCTCAGCTCTCCGCTGAGAAAGAAACTGGCTCTTTGGGGTGGGGTCTTGACCCTAAACTGCCTAGCCAATCTTTTAGCTCCTACTTTTAACACATTACCCTCTGAGGAGGTTACCACAATTGCCAAGAGGGAACCAGGGCATGACTGCTCTGACTTCTTCCATGCTAAAAGGGGTGTAGGAGGTCACGACAGGGGTACCTGCTCAGTGGATCTATCTAAAGACCCCAAGAAGTATACTTACAGAGAGAACAAAATTCTTGGCCAGTGCCTGTGAAGGCAAGAGTAGCCAGGTACATTTTCTAGGCAGGAAACAAAGAAAGGAACAGAGCGATTAAATGTCCAACTTAAAAGCCCATTGGAATCTCTCAATGAGGGGTTACATTAGTTATCTTTTCTTGTTTATTTGTCTATGGTGTCTGGACTCAGCATCTGCTTTCCAGGAATTTTTGATAGTCACAGTGTGAGATTTCCCTTAGGTAACAAGTCCATCCAAACTATCTTCTTTTGGACTGCATGCAGTTGGTTCAGGAAGATAGAATCTAGCTTTTTGAGCCAAATTATCTTGAAATAAGTGCTGGGTGCATTAGCAATTGGAGGATCCCTGTCTAAGGTCTGCAGAAGGAGAGAGGACTCATACCCTGGTTTGAGGAATTGGAAGAGATTTAGTGCACAGAGCTCTAGCATGAGGGCCAGCTTAGTATTTTCTGGCATGGCACATTAAATCTGACATCTATCTCTGAGATATTTTCTAACATGACACAGTAGATTCTTAACTTGGCACAGTAGGTCTCTCATCTATCTCTCTGGTAATAAGCCATTTCATTTTTTTTTTTCTTTAGATTACAGTTTCCTGTTGGGGTGTTTAAAAACACATAGTTAGCACAGATAAATGAAGTTTGTTTGGGTGCTAAGGTCAGTTGAGATTCTGGTCCTTAGAGGGGTCACTCAGGCCTTGAGCCTGGCTCTCTTCACCAGTTCCATCTATGCGAGGACAAAGTCAGGTCTTGCTTGACCAGAGCTTCCCTTAGAAGAGGGAGGAGTTTCTCCTTTGTATGGACTTTCTTCCCTTGACTGGACACTGGCTGGATGAAGTCCTTTTAAGTGAATCTCCAAGACCTCCCTGGCCCAGGACGACTGGTGACTCACTGTCACAGGACAGACACAAAGTTGCAGATGCAACTAGAACCCAAGTCGATCTCAGAGGGTAGGGGCCAAAATATTGTCCCTTCAAATCCCTCTTGCCAGAATAGGTTAAAGCTCTAAGTGTGGTTGCTAAACCTCCAAGAGTATTATTTGAATTAATTTGGTACTTTAATTACCATATAACTCCTAACTATGAACATTGGAGCCTGGTGGTAGTGGCTGCAGCACAGGCTAGGAAAGTATACTACTTACTGGTTTGTGTTGCTGGCTCATGTTCAGTCTGTTGTATACAATATAGAAATATCTGGTCCAGAATGGCATTGCCCACAATGGGCACAGGCCAGTCCAAAGAAGGCAATTATTGAGGTTTCTCAGCTCAGGTGTATCAAGTTGACATTAAACCTATGCAGTAAGTCCCACAATTTGTTCTTTAAGGTCTATGAAGGTCATATAGGTACTCAAAGTACAATGATTTAAACCATACAAGGCAAAAGGTTCTAACATAGCCCATGAAACAAACCAAAATAATAAAGAGGTTAAAACCAGTACCTTCTCAAATGAAAGCCATGTCACTGGTCTCCAGATATTGAATTATAGCTTTGAAAAGAAAAGGGGGGGGGGGCATTGTCACATACCAGCAGCAGGCAGAAAATACTTAGGGCTCACCCAAATTGGTTACATTCGGACTGTCCGTGTGGTCACTGGAAGTAAAACCTAATTTCTCTTAAAAATATTAAAAGTAACATGTGCAAAGTATAACAGATATATAAAACAATTTTAGTATGTATGGGCAACCCTATTTATATATGTCTGTTTCATTTAAGGCTGTAACAAGGTCTATAGTACCTGGTAGGTGTAACACAATTCCTTGCATATGCCATACTTACGTTATAGAATTCTTAAAAGTGCACAGTATTTCATGCATACACTCATAAATAAGGTTCTAATAAATAAATTTGGTGATGACACTTTATAAAGGTTGTACTGAGCAAAGGCACATGCATTGCAATCATACAAAGACAGATCTTAATATGCTGTTTAACAATATCATACACATGCACACATTTATCCACACATTCCTTCAAAATATTTTATCTTAGTGGTTGTACAGTCACATGCATTGGAAAAGAAACATCTTTAGAAATATTATTTAAAACATGCAGCTCTGATTAATTGCACTGCCAAGGCTGAGATGAAGTCTTGCACCTTTGATTCTAAAACTATGAACTTATTAAAATACTTTAACAAGTGATGGAAAACAGAATTATATATAATAATTAAAGAACTGACAATAACAAAGGTACTTAGGCTATTTCATTGAAGAGAAGATATTGCAAGGGAAGCCATGTGATATGCATATAAAGTTTGGACTAAAACTGAACAATCTTAAACAAACCTTTACTATATTTACATTTCAATTTTTTTTTCCTTTATTTATTTATTTATTTTTTTTTTGTCTTTTTGAGACAGGGTCTCCCTGTAGTCTCAGCTGTCCTGGAACTCACTCTGTAGACCAGGATGGCCATGAACTCACAAAGATCCACCTGCCTCTGCCTCCCAAGTGCTAGGATTAAAGGCATGCGCCACCATACCCGGCCTCTCTACATTTCAATTTTTAAACTAGTTGACTGAACCTTACAAATTTAAGCTTATTTATATATTGTCCTTTTTACCTGTCACAACAAGCCTCCTCAGACTTTTATCACTCACATAGACTTTTTATCATCTTTACATAAATCCTTACAAAAATATTTTTTAACATTTTTACTCTTTATATCCTTTTTAATACCATGAGACATAATATTCATAAACAGATTAACCCTTAATTGTGCAGATTTACTACATAATTAACATTTATTTCCCATGCAACTAGATGGGACAGTTATCTCAAATACACTAGTATAAACAGGGGATAGTTTGAAAAATCAGAGGAAATCTCAATAAAAATTGAGCTCTTAGTTTCAAACATCTCAGGACTAAACACCCTCTATATCCACCCAGGCAACCATGCCACTTGCTTTATGGCAGGGATGCAAATGGTCAATGACAAACAGCTTCACACAGCAACTTTTTAAACTTTCCTTCTGGGCCAAAGACTAAGTCTATGAGGATTCGAGTAGCCCTGTCAGGCCTCCAACAGCGGATTGTGAAGGGCCTAAAGTCTGCCCTTCCTTCCCAGACACAATGTCAGACACATAAAATCTATCCTGTTACATTTTACATTTTGAAATATGGAAGAATATTTTAAATACTTCTTTGTTTTAATTTTTTTATTAATTTTATTTCTTTCTGTATGTGTATGAATGTACTGTCTGCATGCAAGTTTGTGCACCCGTGTCGTGCAATGCCGCGGAGGTCAGAAGAGGGTGTCGGATTCCCCTGGAACTGGAGTTCTCCTGGAATTGGAGTTTCAGACGGTTCTCTGCCACCATGTGGGTGCTGGGGATCGAACCTGGGTCCTCTGTAAGAGCGGTCAGCGCTTTTAACTGCTAGGCCATCTCTTAAATACTTCTAAGGCATTTATTTATTAAAATGTTCTCTGCCAAGATTTCACATTAGCTTAAAATTCAATTTAGTCTTTACATGTCTCTGAGGTTGCCACCTCAATGCCACAAAAAAATACCTTTTCCATCAGTCAGTGTGACCAGCATCCCCATGGAGAGCCCCATGGTCAGCCTCTGTTCTCCTGGTGAACCAACTAGATGTTAATACTGATCTGTTACAAGGTAACAGCTCCTAACTCAAATTCAAGGAAAAGGAGTAAAATGTCTGCAAAGTGGGCTTTTAAGAATAGGTACTTTTTACTTATGAAAAGAAAACAATGAATCTTCTAAGAATAATAAAAGAGAATGTTTAACAGTTTTAGCTCACTTGTGAATCAACTTGGTATCAAGTAAATCATTAGCATTAGATGCAAGCCTATTCATTTAAACAGTTCCATAAAACAAGTATGTTTAGCTAGTTTTAAACCCAAAACTTTAGCACCTTGATGAAAACTCTAAATTAGGGATGAAAACTTAAATCAGAGTAAAATATGACTCTTAAGTTTATAACAGACAACATAACAACACTTTAAACTTCACAGTTTATACAGTACTGAGTTCATCTAGCTGTGAAGTAAATTTTCCTATTTTTAATTCAGGATTAAATTGGGTCAGTTATTTGTTTCTGACTCAGAAATTCTACAGTAATGATCTTTACGTTTTTAAAACCATCTGGGTAGATTCTCATACACACATGCTTTAACCAAGGTTCTACTCATGGAGCAGCCTGCTTCTCACAGCTCCTGACAGGCACCCTACTGGGTCATTGAAGACAAAGGTGGTCCCCTTCCCAGATAAGCCTGCTGGAGTTTGGATCCAGAGTCTAATGCAGGTGGTGAGAGGTGAGAAATGGCCCTGGCTGATGCATCACAAAAATCTCTAACCTGCCTTTTTCCTCATCAGAGACTCAGAATAGGCTTCTCCCTTCTTTCATCAGAAAAAAAAAAAACAAACAAAAACAAAAAGACCCCCACAATTCCAATCCCTTGTTTAGCCTTTCCATAACTTCTCTGCCTAGAAAACATCTACACATCTCCTCCCAATACAGGAACAATAAGCCCCTGCCATCTCAAACACTCACATTTATCTTGCCTATATGCCTCTTACTGGCTCCAATATGAACATGTTTGATGCATCCTTTTACTCAAAAAAAAAAAAACAAAACAAAACTCTTGCTCACACCTAAGGCCCAGCCCACTGACCAGATGGGATTGGAAATAAGGCAGGGACCTTAAGCACTACTCTCTAGCCAGAACCATGTGCATGGCACACAACTTTGTGGCCAGGAGCTGTGAGTCCCTTGGGGACCTGCCCAATGCCAAGAACTATTTCAATGGAGACAGCTACCTGGTATTTATTTTCTCTAACCTCATGTTATTTACTTCAGGTGGAAAATTACCAATATTCACATACACATGTGTAATTTCCATGCATGTGGGAATTACCAACACTCACATATGCTTTCTTTCTTTCTTTCTTTCTTTCTTTTTTTTTTTTTTTTTTTTTTTTTTTTTGTCTTTTGAGACAGGGTCTCCCTTTAGTCTCAGCTGGCCTGGAACTTGCTCTGTAGACCAGGCTAGCCTTGAGCTCACAAAGAACTGCCCGCCTCTGCCTCCCAAAGACTGAGATTAAAGGTGTGTGCCACCACACCCAGTCCCAAGGGGCAACAAAACTGCCCCACCCAAAACAAAAGCTAGTTCATGAATTCATTTCCAGCCCTGAATCTGGTCCATAGAGGTCTCAAAAAAAATAAATAATTCCAAAGCAAGCAAGTTACCTTTTTGAAAGCAAACACAACCCCAAAATGTCATCTTAGAAAATATGATCCTTAAACAGTCAACTCAGAGGTTAATTTCTTTAAAAATTACCACCTGTTGTGAAACATTTGATAGACACAGAGACAATAAATTTAGAGAGGATGGGGGCTGTTTCTCGGATGGTGTATTTCCACAAAATAGAAAAATGGAGTCTATCCTGTTCCTTTATAACTGGTCCCTCTTTACAGTATTTCCCTAATTTATATAAATATTGAATACTTTTTTAAGGTGTTTCTTACTCATTTTTATATTTTGAGAGCTCTCTATTCAAATTCATAGATCTTTCTTAATTGGGTTATTTGTTTTCATGCTTTTCTCTCCTCTCTCTCTCTCTCTCTATAGATATATATATATAACATTATATATATATATATAATAGATATATAGATATAATGTATGTATATGTATATGTACTAATAATCGGATACTAATCCTCTGTCAGTTGTATAGCTGGTGAATATTTTCTTCCAGTCCATGGGCTTCCTCTTCAGTTAGTTGGTTGTTCCCGTTGCTATTCAGAAGTACTTTAATGGAGACCCATTTGTTGATTGTTGACCTTAATTCCTGAAGGACTGATGTCTGCTTTAGAAAATCCTTTCCTAGGCTGGAGAGATGGCCTAGCGCTTAAGAGCACCGACCGCTCTTACAGAGGACCCGGGTTCGATCCCCAGCACCCAGCACCCACATGGCGGCCGAGAACCGTCTGAAACTCCAATTCCAGGAGAACTCCAGTTCCACGGGAATCCGACACCCTCTTCTGACCTCCCCCGCCATTTCAGCACGACACGGGTGCCCAAACTTGCATGCAGACAGTAATTCATACACATACAGAAATAAATAAATAAATGCCGGGCGTGGTGGCGCACGCCTTTAATCCTAGCACTTGGGAGGCAGAGGCACGCGGATCTCTGTGAGTTTGAGGCCAGCCTGGTCTACAGAGTGAGTTCCAGGACAGCCAGAGCTACAGGGAGACCCTGTCTCAAAAAGACGAAAAAAAAAAAAAAAGAAAAAAGAAAATCCTTTCCTGAATGTGTATCTTTTAAGGTGCTGCCTATGTTTTCTTCTAACATTTTCAGAGTTTGGGTTTCTCATTGAGGTCATTGATCAATCTGAAGTTGAGTTTTATGCAAGGGTGATAGGCTTTGGTCTAATTTTATTTTTCTCTATGGGGAAATTCAGTTTTCCTACCAACATTTGCTGAAGATTTTGTCTTTCCTCCAGTTTGCATTCTTGACAACTTTTTCTAATATCAAGAGGCTGTTATTACACATACTCATGTTTGGATCCTCTATTTTGTTCCCTTGGGCTACAAGCCTCTTTTTGTGCCATCTCTTGCTATTTTTGTGATGACAGTAGCTCTGTAATATAGTTTGAGGTCTGGTATGGTAATAGGATTGCTTTGACTGTCAAGGGCTTTTTATTTTTCCACATGAATTTTAGGGCTGATTTTTCTATTTGTGTGAAGAATATCATGGGAGGTTTGATGGTGCTTCCATTGTGTCTGTAAACCATTAAGCTTCTAATTTTTAAATGAACAGAAATGTATGAAAGTTATTAGAAAGAACCATAATGTTTTTAATAAAATTGTGTCATTCAATATTTAATAACAAATGTGATTTGCCTTGGTTATACATATGATACATATACATGATTTTGTATGAGGTTGTAAAATTGTATTGTTACCTGTGATCAGAGTCTCTGTCTGAACAGAGTGCTCCAGGTTTTTGGCATTTTGTTTGAGAATGAAATAAAATCCCACAGAGATTGCAAAGTAGCAAGTAAGATAGAATTTCACAGTACACTGCAAGTGAGCAACAGCAGCAGAAGTAAAAATATTCAAAGGCCCTGACTATTGTTTGGGGCTTTCTTTTATCTGGCTGTAGAGCAGGAAGAGTTTGGCCACCTAGGTTTATAATAAAGGTCTTTTACTATTTGATTGGTAGATTTGGTCATACAATCATATTTTGCTCTCATCTCCCTTGCTTATTTTGTCATACACATATTCAATTATCCAAAGACATAAGATGCAAAATGAATAGTTTTGTCTTACTCTGCATTTACCTCAAATTAGTTTAGGCTAGATGAGCCTAATCATTCTATACATTGGCAGGATATTTGAATAGAAACTACCCATGGGCTGGAGAGATGGCCTAGCGGTTAAGAGTGCCGACTGCTCTTACAGAGGACCCGGGTTCGATCCCCAGCACCCACATGGCGGCCGAGAACCATCTGAAACTCCAATTCCAGGAGAACTCCAGTTCCAGGGGAATCTGAGACCCTCTTCTGACCTCCGTGGCATTGCATGACACGGGTGCACAAATTTGCATGCAGACAGTACATTTATGCACATACAGAAATAAATAAAAAAAATTAATAATAGAAACTACCCATTTGGTTTTTGTTTTGGGGAGGGGAAAGAAACGTATCTCAGTTTCAGAGAGGGTTTTATGTATAGTGTGATGTAGATAGATTTCTGAGGTTGCTCAGTACAATTTTGTTGAGGGATATTTGTGCATAGTATCTGAAGGTTAAGGAGCTACACTGATACATGTTTTATTAGAATAGTATTTTTCACAACCTGAACCAAGCAGAGTCCCAGATAACTATTCTCTCTCTGCTTTCCTGTATTACTTCCATTATAAAATAAGGGCAGATTCTGTGTCGTCTTGTCCAAGGAATGATCTCCAGTAGTATCCAGTCATCAGTATCTAGCAAATTGGAAATAATAATCCAGGTTCCTAAGTTGGGTGGTATGACACCATATTTTGTTACAAAGTAAAAAGGGAGTTTGTCTTGTTTTGCTCTGGCTGGGTATAGTGGTATATGACCACAAGCCCACAGCACAGTGAAGACAGAACGATCATCATGAACTTAAAGTTAGACTGATTGCCATCACAGAAAGATTGTGTCAAAAATAGAGATTGCTTCCCAAAATGGTGATCTCTTTTCCACCTTTTGTCATGGCAGTTAGCCTAAAAGCAAAGACAAATATGATTTGTTATTGATAATCAAAATCAGATACCCTCTGAATCAATATGTGGTCATTCTGTATGTAGGAAACCATTTGTGAATACAGATCTCTAGTTTACAGTTTCTTATGAGAAATCTATAACATCAGAATGAATTTGAGTTAGACGCACAAAACATTGCATATGTTTCTAGCAACCAATGATCAATTGATGCTTATTGAGTACATGAGTTCCTGAGAGTACCTTGTGAGCTGCTTAAACATAGATATAAAATGTATCTTCTCTAAGATTAAAGATGTTATTGATGGATTCTCCAGACTTGAGGTTCAGATGGGCATTTGGGCAACACAGAGTGATTTCAAATTGGAGATCAATCAGAACACTGGTCCTTTACCATTTTTTAAATACTTTTATTGATGATTTGTGTATTTCATACATTATCTTTCAATCCAGTTTAGACACCTTCCCCTCTCCCTGCCCCATCCCACCACTGTTCATGTCTTCTGCCATACATGTCTTGCATCTTTCTCTTAGTTTTTCCAAAGTTTTCCACTGCTGTGGGTTGTTGTTTTGGGCAGAGTTTAACTGTATCAATCAGTTCTTTGACCCAGTCTTTATGTTGTTGTTTTCCCTTCCCTTTGCATTGTTCCAACATATGCCTATATGACCATCACATATGTATCAAAATTATGACCTCTGAGAATAAACTATATGTTAACTCCAAAATATGTTTAGGAATTCACATTTTCCCCTTTAATTTTACATTGCTCTAAAACATGAATATGTGCCTTCCATCCATATATAGTAATTATGGAGTCTGAATATAAGTGATGGGTTGATTCTAGAGCTCATTAAGAGATTTACATTATAACAACACAGTTGACTTCAGATAAAAAGAAATATAACAGTAATGTTGTTCAGTTTGCCTTTCAACTGGGGACTTGGTGTTAACATCCACAAATGAGGGAAACCATTTTTCTGGGACTGTGTTATTTCACTTAGCATAATGGCTTTGAGTTCCATCCATTTATCTGCAAAGTTCATGATGTCATCTTTCTCTACCGCTGTATAGAACTCCATTGTGTAGATTTACCACATTTTTGTTATCTACTCATCTGTTGAGAGGCATTTGGGATGGTTCCAGCTCTTCGATATTGTGAAGAGAGCTACAATAAACATAGATGTGCATGTATCTTTGCAGTAGGATGAGTCTTGTGGTATATATACCCAGGAGTGGTATGGCTGGGTCAGGTGGTAGGCTCATTTTGAGTCTTTTAAGGGTTCTCCACACTGCTTTCCATAGTGGTTGTATGAGTTTATGTTGCCACCAGCAGTGGATGAGTGTTCCCCTTTCCCCACAACCTCTCCAGCATTTGGTGTCTTTTATTTTCTTGATCTTAGCCATTCTTATTGGAGTGAGATGATATCTGAGAGTGGTTTTAATTTGCATTTCCTTAATTATTAATGATGTTGAACACTTTTTAAGATGACTCTCAGCCATCTTCCTCACTGATGAAGTCTCTGTTCAGCTCTTTACTCCCTTTTACCATTTTTTTAAATTTAAAATTAAAAATTTATTATTTTTTTTATGTGTTTAAGTGTACTGTCTGCATGTAGGTCTGTGCACCCATGTCCTGCAATGCAGCGGAGGTCAGAAGAGGGCGTCGGATTCCGCTGGAACTGGAGTTAAAGATGGTTTTTAGCCTCCATGTAGGTGCTGGGAATCAAACCCAGGTCCTCTGCAAGAGCAGTCGGTGCTCTTAACGGCTGAGCCATCTCTCCAGCCCCCCCTTTTACCATTCTTAATGAAAGCACTAGTGGTGTAGATTAGTTTCATAGTGGAGATAGCAGTGAGGTGTGTGGTAGTGCCGTGGCTTGCCTTTGCTCAACAACTCTGCTTCTTTGTATTCCAAGGTGAAATAACTATGAGAAAATATTGTTTCATGTTTTGCCATTAAAGTACTAACACCATATTTTACACTTAGAAGTTGAACATAACAACCTTTTTGCTATTAGGAAACTGAAAAAGGCCTAGCACCTAGCATGTTCCACTCACAGTTTTGTAGGTTATACCTTGCCTCTACAGTACCACTGCATGCAATATTAGTTCTTTATCTTTTTTCCTGCTTTCCTGCATTCTCTCCCTACATTTTTTTCATTTATCTGTCCCCTCATATCTCCTGTTCTTTCTATTCTTTTCTGCAGTGTACATACTTCTATCTTTGATACACTAATGGATTTCTTTTCCTATATGTTTTTTTAGCTTGTTTTTTTAGTCTGCCAATACACATTTCAAAAACCAGTAATCTCTACCTCTACTGAAGAAGAGAACAGAAAGCCACAGCGCAGTCACACAGGAGAAGACAATGGGACAATCTGGTGCAAACTGAACTCCTCCAGAATGAAATCAGCATATCTAAAAAGGATTCAAAATAATAAATTTCAGGACAGTTCCAAATGCTGTTTCACACTTTTGAATGAAAGATAATGGACTGAGAAATCGAATATCTACTCAAGAAGACACCAAATTCTTTTGTTAAGCTTGCCACACTTTCTGTTGCAAAATAACGTGCATAAAGCAAGCACTCCTGTAGCTTTCCAGTGGCATTAATGTGAAAGCTATAAACTTTATTGCTCACCAATTGAGATGCAAGGAAGCTCTCTCTGCCACAGAAATTGGATGACCATGTGGGCTGACAGCTCCCTTGTGTTACAAAATAATGCATACAATATTTTTTTCACCCCAAACAAAATTGGTTAAAATTACATTTTCCCAAGTCATATGGAAATGCACTAATTTGTAACTTTCTAAAGCCAACACATTTATGCTTCAGAGATACATAATTTAGCAACAAACAGCAGACTGAATTTTGATCAGCTTTTAAAAATGGGTACAATAGCTTTCTTAGACTTCAAATGAGCTTAGGAAACTCTTGGTATTCTCTCCCTCATGAAATTTTGAGGGTAACATTCCCTGGAAGTTCTTTTTTTCCCCTTTGTTTTGTTTCAGCAATGTGCTTGGAGAAAAAGCATAAAGGTCTTGAATATCTGTATAATACATAAAGGCTCCTATGATTAAAAGAGCCTTCAGACTTAATAGCAATCATTTTACCTTAAAGACAATCATTCTCCAAGAATCTGGAAGGAAACCACAGTATTGTACTTTTCTTTTATGAGTTGATGGCTGCATTTTTAAAGTGTGGCATTATTATCAGGCTTTAGTGATAAAGGAAAAAATATTGATAGCTTTTATTTCTTTTTCTTAAGGAGAAAAAAAAATGGTCTAGTTTCATAGCATCAAACAACAATATGAACAACACTCAGTGTACTTTCCCAAATAACAGAAGAGTATAAATTACTATAGAAGAGTGTCACCGCTGGAGAGTTCATAGGGTACAAATTGATTGACATGGAAAGCTTCAGCCATGTCACAATATGCTGCCATTAGCACGATTCAAAATGACATAAGGTATAAAACTGATTTCAGAATATCCATATTTCAACTTCTTTTCCCCCATCATTTTTCCTTATAATCTCTCATGTGTTTGTGTGAGTGTGTGTGTGTGTGTGTGTGTGTGTGTGTGTACATTGTATGTATGTAGAGGCCAGAGGACAACAAGTGTGCTACTCTTGTCACTCTATGCCTTCCTTGCTTAGTATAGGGGCTCTAACTGAACTTGAGTTTGGCATTCTCTGTCACTGCCGTCTGGGCAGAAGCCCCAGCTCTTACCCTCTTGTCACCAGTACCACCCCCAGAGCATTGGAATTACAGGTGCCCAGAGCCAAATTGAATTTTTATTTTCTAGGGTCACTAGGGATTCTAACTTGGGTCTCCATACACACATAGTAAACACCCTTCCCCACTGAATCATCTACCCAGCTCATTGTTTGTCTTCTAATGTTCCTTTAAAATGTATGGCATGTGTGCTGCTTTCCACGAGGTGGTCTTCTCCCTTGGACCAGGGATCGCAGCTCCACAGTACAGCAAGCCTCAGGATTGTCCCCAGCAAGCCAGTTAATAATCCTAGCTTGAGCCCCAGCAGAGAGGGTGAGGGAGGAAGACCCAGAGGAAAGAAAGAGAGATGGACTCAGAAGAGAGACCAGGACTAATTCCACAAGGGGGAAACTCGGTTTAATGTTGTAACTTAGGGTTTTTATACAGAACATTGTAGGAGGTTGGGATATACAGAATTGGGGGTTGGGACAGGCAGGATTTCAGGTCATATGCTCCAGATCACTAAGGGAATGTGACGACAATGCTTTGCCCAAGGCATAAAAGACAATTGGCAATGGGCAGGTATCACAGGCAAGCAGGATATCGGCAGGAGTCCAGGCTTGGAGGCTGCTTGCTGACTCTCTAAGTGCTTCTGCCAAAAGAATATCTACAACTGTTAAACTTATAAAGCTTGTAATTGATGTTTGATTCCAGATTAAAGAATAATGAACAATTTAAATTTTATTTGTTATTTTAATTAAAAATCTTATATGGACACCTCTAGATTTTGGTGGAAAAAAACTGATCAGTCAACAGAAACTTCATATTCTACTGTGTGTACCTATATATTTTGTATTTAGTAGACTTTATTGACTCTTTATGACAATCATTTTCTCATGGTGAAAAATACCAAATTGAGCAAGTCATGTAAGATGAATTTTATTTTCATTATTTTTCATGATACTTTAGCAGAAATTGTGCTTTTGCATTTAGTTATTAACAGGTGAAAGTGTGATTGCAGGAATTCCCTTGTGAACTGTCTTTCATGCGTCCTCCCCATTCTCATTTCAAATGCATAAACTCATTTAATAATAAGATTGTAATATTGGCTAACTGTGAATCTGATCCTGTAATTGTACAGAAAATCGTTTTTGCATATCTTTACAAAAAGCTAATTTGAAGTTGTGAGATGCTGACTCAACTTGTACCGATTTTATGTGGAAAAAATGTTTTGTAGCCTGATATAAGATATATTAGCTTCACTGTTTCTAAAAATCACCTATTGATGGAATCCACATATCGAATGCATCCTATTCATTACACATAAATGTATCTTGTTGTGAGTGTCAAAATAATAATTGAGAATTCATGATCATTTGACACTCATCGTCAAATAATAAATGCAACCCCATATAAGATAATGTTTTCTACATGGAGTATAGACATAAAGAGATGTGTAAGGATTCATAATGCAAATTCTGTTGATCCCATGTTACAAGGCTTTCTGATTGCAATAGTGTATTTTCAGAATATGTATTCTTCTTTATTGTTTCTCCTTTGATATTTCTTTTTTTTTATTTTAACTGACTTTTTGTATATCCCACAGAGAACATCTCATCACTCTTAATCAGCTTTACATTCTTTATCCACTGGCACCATGTCACTGTCCCCCAATGGAATTCATACCTACTGTTATTTGTGTTAAAGCCCATTGTGTCAAGTTAGTGTCTTTGGATGTCCCCCAGTGCAAATTCATCCACTAATGTCTAGTCAGCCTATCATGTATTTTTATTAGTCAGATTTCATTTAGTTAGAAGCCATAGAAACTACCTCATACATGCATAAAGTGTATAAACAGTTTCAATTCACTTAAAATTGTCAAAGATGATTATAGTTTTGGTGTCACGTAGGCCATATCTCAACTGTCAACAGAAATATTTGTGCCTCTATATCTCATTTGTTTTTCCTGTTGTGCTGTGTTTTATTTGTTACACTTTTAGCTACATTTTGTGACAAGATATGCCCCACTATGAATGATCAACTCAAAGCTTAAATTTCTTAGACTAAAAAGCAGTACTTTATGGAAATCCTACTACTGATTCTATTGGATCCCAAGTAAGTCACATACCAACTAACCCAGGGCACTCAAAAAGTGGCTCCCGACCAAAAAAACAAGTTGTAACCAGGCATGGTGGTGCATGCCTTTAATTCTAGCACTCGGGAGGCAGAGGCAAGCGGATCTTTGTGAGTTCAAGGCCAGCCTGGTCTACAGAGTGACTCCAGGACAGCTGGGGGCAACAGGGAGACCCTGTTTCTGAAAAGACCAAAAAAAAAAAAAAAAGTGGCTCCCAAAGCATGGGCTGATTAGGAAAGGAAATAGGCAGTTCAATGGCAGTATCTGGAGTTATTTCCCCATTGGTAAGTTGGGGAAGAAGCTTCCCATTGGCATCTCATTGGTAGGGTTCATGACGATGAAGTTGCATATTCTGCCTGAATAGGACACTCCTACACCTCCAGCACCCAGGACTTTCCAGCTCAAGCTGTCATTCCTGTTATACCAAAAAAACTTGCATTAGCGGGAGTACCAGTGCCTGGTGATCCATGATGGGGCTACAGAGAGGGATGACAAGAAGACGTACGGAGAACAGCATGCTGGATAACAGAGAAGCAGGAGATGCTGAGGCAGCAACTATTGTCAGACAGTGGGTGTATATTTTGCTTTGAATCTGAGTCAGACGAAAGCAAAAACAAATTGACCATAAATTTTTTATCTCAGAATAATAGACAAATGAGACTTTTCTATTTTTCCAGAATGTCTCCTTTTACTTGATCTATTTCCTTGATGGTAAAAGGTTTGAATGGAGTAAAGTTAATTTAATCAGAGATTTTAAACCCCTTCAATTTTCTGGTAGCCTGACTTTCAAATTTTAAAGGAAATAGAATGTAGTTTTGCATTATGCTATTACTGAGCTATTTCGTTGTCAGGTCAAACATTTTGAAAGAAAATATCGTAGGATCAGAAGAGGGAAATTTTTATTTAAGTAACAAATTCTCAGGTCTTTTTCTTTATTAGTAATTTTTCTTAGAATATGAGGATGGCATGCTTTCTCAATTTCTTTTCCTGTTATTAGGATGATAAAATGGTAGTATGGCCAAATCAACTTAAGGGAGAAAGGTTTTATTCTGGTTCGTAGTTCAAGGCTACAGTCCACGGTGGCAAGATGTCAGGGCAGTGGGACCTTGAAGCAGCTGGTCCCATCCAATATAAAATCAGAAAGTGACAGATGTGTGCCGGGGCTAAATTCTCTTTCTTGTTTTACACATCTGAGATCCTGGCCAAGGAATGGTGCAACCCATAGTGGGCTGGTCTTTCCACCTCAATTAACATAATGAAGATAATCTCCCACAAGCATGCCCAGAGATTCATCTCCCAAGTGACTCTGCATTCTGACTCCCCAAGTTAACCAATAACACTAACCATCATACATGATGGGGATTTTTGTTGTTGTTGTTGTTGTTTGTTTGTTTGTTTGTCTTTTTCAAGACAGGGTCTCCTTGTAGACCCAGTTGTCTTGGAACTTGCTCTGTAGACCAGGCTGGCCTTGAACTCACAAAGATCCGCCTGCCTCTGCCTCCCAAGTGCTAGGATTAAAGGCGTGTGCCACTACGCCCAGCTCACACATGATGTTTTATTTTGATCTCAATTCGATCAACTTGTTCAATGATCACCAAATGTACTATGGGAGCTAACAAGAGATTAAAACTCTGTAACACTTTCCATTCATTTTCTTAATCTATTTTTGCAGATACTGTACGTTGAGTTTAACATAACATTCATGGGCATCAAAAACCCATTTATTTCTTCAACTCCAGGAATAAGTATTTCTACCTTTTCAGGGGAAAAATGACTTTCATGTTGAATGTTGAGTGCACCGTTCCTACTGTTGTTGCCATTGTTCTGTGTGTGTGTGTGTGTGTGTGTGTGTGTGTTCTGTCTGTGTATGTCTGTGTGTTCATGAAACTCATTATGCAGTTCTGTATAGCAGGAATGATTTGGGTTCCTAGAGCAAGAAACAAAGGCAGCAAGACTACACTCTTTCCAAAGTCAATGCTGAATTACTGTGAGTTTTATGGTCATATACATGTGAGCGCACATCTGACCATCAATCAGACCCTCAAGCTTGCCTCTAGGAGAGTTGAAAGAGTGCATCTCACAGGAGAGGAAAATGCATTTAAAATTACTGCCACTATCAAATAAACTGACATAACCCAAAGCAACAAATAACAGAAGGGAAAAAGCCTTCTGGGGCTCTGTTTCTCCTTCAGTAAAGATTTTGACTTTCTGTTTTTATTTCTTGTCAGTGATCCTGGGTATGTTGAAAATGACATAAAGTACATTCATTATACCACCAGATTCCAACTGCTACAGCCTTGCTTGTACATTCCTCAGGAAATTGTAGACTTCTGGAATAGAGAGCAGATGTAAAAGCAAAATGACAGCTCTTATGGGATGTTCGGTGCCTTAAAAAAAATCTCTAGGCAATTTTCTCTATTGCATCATGCCTGAAAAGCGGCTTAATTCCTCTGTTATGATTAAGGTTGATTGATTGAATTGATCTGTGATGCATCCTGTTCCCGTAGTTTACAAAGATGCTCAGGATGAGTAGGGAAGCTGTCTGAGCAGGAGCCAAGTGCTTAATATATGCTGAGGCCCCACTTAACATTTATTATCTGTTATCAAAGGTAGGAGAGAAGCATGTAAATTATATGGATGTCTCTGATTCAAGGAAAGGAATAGATAAATACTTATGCAGAAGCTCAGTGATTTTCATCAACCATTTTCTAAAACATACCTCATCTTTTTATAGACTTATCAGTAACTTTATAAGAAGCTTTTTTTCTCATGACTGGTAAGTTAACCAACCTATTTTTATCTCATGGCTGCTAGTATTACTAAAGAACTTTTTAAAACATCAAATCTTACAATTTATAAGAAAGTTAACCCCTTGACAAATCTGGGATATTTTAAAAAGATTCCCTTCATGACTTTTTTTTAACCAAATGATACATAAAAATCAAGTATGGAAGAAGAGAATCATTAGTAGATACATGATTTGTGGTGGGTGCAAAACGAGATTCAGGAATAATTCCCTGCATCTAAGTTACATGCTTGCTTTCATACTATAGAATTTATACAAAGTATGTCACTACATACATGAAACTATTTATAAATACACAAGGTACTTTTTATTTAAGGGAAATGTATTTGGCCAAAACAAAGTAAGAATTGGCAAATTATAACTTTATTTACCTATAGAAAATACTTTCTTCTAACTAATATAGAAATCTATCAGTATTTTTTATTGTTTTTTTAAAAGCTAATAAAATTTTTAACCTTACAGAAATTTTATATAAAATTAGATTAACAATAGACTTACATAATATACAAACTTTGAACATTCTTCAGTGCTAGAAAGTTCCTTAAAGGAGCTGGCTTTAAACCGGGCATGGTGGCATACGCCTTTAATCCTAGCACTTGGGAGGCAGAGGCAGGAGGATCTTTGTGAGTTCAAGGCCAACCTGGGCTACAGAGTGAGTTCCAGGACAGCTGGGGCTATAGGTAAACACTGTCTCCAAAAGACAAAAAAAA
>VZQC01005070.1:4458718-4485209 GCA_009823505.1 Rhizomys pruinosus | reverse complement strand
TATATATATATATAAATCATCCAGGAAGACTGGCTCTGATCAAGAAAACAAAAGACACCAAATGCTAGAGAGGTTGTGGGGAAAGGGGAACACTTATCCACTGCTGATGGGAACGCAAACTCGTGTAACCCCTATGGAAAGCATTGTGGAGAACTCTTAAAAGACTGAAAATAAGCCTATGACTTGACCAAGGTACTCCTGGGTATATATCCACAAGACACATCCTATTGCAGAAATACATGCACATGCATGTTTATTGCATCTCTCTTCACAATAGAGAACTGGAAGCAACCTAAGTGTCCCTCAACCAATGAGTGGATAAAGAAAATGTAGTACATTTAGACAATGGAATTTTATGAAATGGTAAGGAAAGATGACATCATGAACATTGCAGGTAAATGGATGGAACCAGAAGCCATTTTCCAAGAGAAGTAATGCAGTCCCCCCCCCAAACACATGACATATGGTGTCCCTCATTTGTGGATGCTAGCACCAATTCTCTTTTAAGAAGGCAAACTAAATAATGCCTTTTTATTTCTTTGTTTTTTAGTAAATACAATACCTGATATTACTCATCAACTTACTTTGTAATGTAGGAACGTAAAGTAACATGGTTTCTTTATCTGAATGCAATCATACTATCAAAATGGGAAACTCTAAACATGTTTTGGGATTAACCTAGAGTTTATTTTCAGATGTCATAATTTTGGTATATCTGTGGAGTCCATATAGGCATATTTTGGAAAGCTATAAATGAGAAGAAACAACAACAACAAAAAAACTGGGTCAAAGATCTGATTGAAACAGTAAACTTATGCCTGAAATGATAAAGTTCGGCATCAAAAAATTTAAAAATGACTGAGAAAGAGATGAAAGATATGTATGGCAGGGGGGCAAGGAAAGGGAATTGGGTCTAAATTTGATTAAGAAATGTTTTGTGAAGTACACAAAACTTCAAAAATAATGATTGCTGCAATAGCTGTCCTGTTTCTATATCACTACACTCTATTCAGCATTTGTTTTGGCTGTCTTTCTGATATATCTTACCTGTCAGCCCAACCACAGAATAAAGCAGGCATTGGGTACCCAGAAACTGATTTTGATAATGTGATCAAATAATTTATCATCCAAGCCAAGATCACTGTGAAAGCGGGTATGAAGGGGAAGGAAACAGTTATTCACACTATGTATGGCAAAAGTGAAGGAACAAACTGGGGTGACCTCAGACCTCAGACAAGGATGATATAAAAAATGTTACTTTTTAAAAAAATTTTATTTATTTCTGTATGTGTATCAATGTACTGTCTGCATGCAAGTCTGTGCACCCGTGTCGTGCAATGCTGCGGAGGTCAGAAGAGGGTGTTGGATTCCCCCGGAACTGGAGTTCTCCTGGAATTGGAGTTTCAGACGGTTCTCGGCCGCCATGTGGGTGCTGGGGATCGAACCCGGGTCTTCTGCAAGAGCGGTCGGTGCTCTTAACCGCTAGGCCATCTCTCCAGCCCCCAATGTGTCACTTTCTTCAGAACATTGCATGTCATGTTTTTCCTGATTCTCTACTAATAAAATCCAAATTGCTAAACATGACCTATAATGCTTCTCTTTGTCTCAGACTGTATTATCCATTGTGGGTTCATAATTATACTTGACACTTGCCTGGAGTGAAGCAGTTTTATCTAGTTCTTTGGTTTGATTACACTTTCCCTTTTACCTGGAAGAGCCTGTAGCTGGAGAACATTTATTCTACTTTGTTTCATGACTTAAGACACACTTATGGGATTGGTTAATTTTCACATTGCTGGAATCAGTATCTGATAAAGAAACATCTTCAGGGCAGAAAGGTTTAGTCTGTCTTTAAAGGGGTATAGTTCATTATTAAGGAAAGAGTGTGAGATGGCTGGGCACAGTACACCTGAAGCCATGTAACCAACTGAGATGAGTGCTGGTTCTCAGATCCCTTCATTCTTATTCAGTCAAGGCGCCCTGCCTATGGAATGATACAGCCAACATTCAGGGTGTGTCCTTCCTAAGATTAACCTTTCTGGAAACATGCACATAAACAGAGTAGAAGTGTGTTTTCATGGTTATTCAAAATCCAGTAAATGTGACAATAAAGATTAATCATTGTACTGATCTACTTCATGTAATATTATTTGGTTTAATATTCCTAGAAATGTTCTTGTCAGAAACTGTAGCATTTTTTTCAGGAAACTTCAACACTTACCCATTGTGTTTTGCCATTAGAGTGTAGGGACGGGGTACATAAGGGCAAACTCATGCATTTATTTATTTATTTTTTTAAATTTTTATTTATTTCTGTATGTGTATCAATGTACTGTCTGCATGCAGGTTTGTGCACCCGTGTCGTGCAATGCCGCGGAGGTCAGAAGAGGGTCTCGGATTCCCCTGGAACTGGAGCTCTCCTGGAATCGGAGTTTCAGACGGCTCTCGGCCGCCATGTGGGTGCTGGGGATCGAACCCGGGTCCTCTGTAAGAGCGGTCGGCGCTCATTATAATTACTATTTGGATTTATTTATGGTATGCAAAATATTTGGAAATGTATGTATATAACGTCCATATGAATCAAGCTATTACCTCATTCTTTTGTAATAAGAATACTTAAAATCTATTCTCAACATATTTCAAGTATACGAAATAGTATTTCTTTTTAAAACTTGGATTAATTTTCTCAGAAGTCTTCCAGAAAACATTCTACTTCAGTTACTAGTCAGCATTGTCCTTCATCTTTCTTAATCAAACCTTGAAGCAGAATGGGTTCTGTAGATTGGTTAGATCAGTCACAACTTAGAAAGCTTTCACAGCTATCGTCACATCAAGAGACTCACCTAGGCATCAAATGAAGAGGCATGTGACTATGAGTTTGGATGTAGATAGTATTTGACAATGTAATCAGCTTTATAGAAAAACTTACAGATAACAATCAAATATGATGCATTCACAATGTCACTGTCTTTGTATTTTTCACCATAGACCTCAGGGGGGAAACTTCAAAGGAATTAACTATAAACTAAGCAGGAATTACATTTAAATTTTTAAATGAATTCCAAAGGTATCTTCTTGCATAGGAACATTAAAATGGCTTTTTAGCTTCTGGCAGAGTAAACTCTTGACAAAATCCAGGCAACATGAAGCATTTTTTTTTCACTCCACAAGGTGAATTCATTGTCCAGGTGGCCTGAGGGCTTTGGACTAAATTCCATATCCATGTTCTCCAGAAATTTAAACCCTTATGTGGCCACTATTGTAAGTCAGGACATTTTCCCCCAAATAAGTGACAGGTTTTATTAACGTCATATAAGACCTATTGTGAGATTTTAAAATACATGGTTCCAAAACCATTAGGTAGCATAGCACTGTCAAAAAATGTTTCCCATAAAGAAGGTAGAACAAGCAGTTATTGGCAATTAAAATTTATTTTTAATGGGAAAATTATAAAAATCTTGTTATTTTTTTTCTGTGTTTTTCTCCACTTCCTCTGCCTCAGTATTCTGGGGTTATATAACAATTAAATTCCCACACCACTTTTACATTCCATTTCCATCATTTTAATGTGATTCTCTAATATATACCTGCCGCCTGTAAAGTGCAGAAAGTGCTTTGCCTGAATCCTGCCATGATTATTACTTTATTGTCATTACTTTCATACCTTGGTGGGGTGACAGTGGTTTCTAAGGAGACTTTCGATGTGGTAAATTTAAAACTGATATGGAATCCGTATTGCAATTTAAGTTAATGGCTTCATTAATTCTATAGCACCATTTCTTTTTATATAACAGTATTTTAGATTAAGTGTATCTTGACTGCAAAAGATTAAACTATGCTCTTAGTAGCAGCTTTATTGAGATATAACTCATATGCTGTATGGTTTCCTATTTAAATTATACACATACTGTGTTATTATATATCACAAACTTTAGCACATTTTTGTCACCACCTCCAGGTAAAGCTCTATATCTGCCACAAGTCCTTCCTTCTTCTTTCACAACACTTCCACCCCTATCAGTTCCTCTGCTACTTCTGTCTGTGAGGATTTTCTTCTTCTTAACAACACTTGCAAATGGAGTCAGCATATGATCATTCAAGGCTAGCGTCTTTCAGTGTGGAAGGGTTTCAATGTTCTCCCATAATATGGCTTGCATCAATACTACATGCTCCTTATCACCAGCTAACATTTAATTGTATAGATATCATATGGATCTAACACAAGCTTCTTGAATTGTTTAAGCTATAGTATCAAAACAACAAAATAGATATTTTAAAGAGGATTAGAGGATTTTTTTATCAATTTCTCTAACCCCAATTGATATCTTAACTTCATATATTCTTTTTTTTAATTGTATTTATTTTTGTATGTGTATGAATGTACCGTCTGCATGTAGGTCTGTGCACCCAGGTCGTGCAATGCTGTGGAGGTCAGAAGAGGGTCTTGGATTCACCTGGAACTGGAGTTCTCCTGGAATTAGAGTTACAGATGGTTCTTAGCCACCATGTGGGTGCTGGGGGTCGAACCCGGGTCCTCTGCAAGAGCAGTCGGTGCTCTTAACCGCTAGGCTATCTCTCCAACCCCAACTTCATATATTCTTATTTACCACTCAGTAACCATAGGCCTGGGAAATATATGTGGTAGAATTGAGGGACATACAGTTACACACTGAAATGGTGCCATGAGTTATCTTACTGAAATTCTTAAGGTTGGCCATCATCTGTCATCATTTGCAGTGAGACATTCCCACAAAAATACACTTGAATTCCAACACTCTCAATTTTCATTTTTGAACAAAATAGCTCATAAATCACTTTATCTTTTGGTCCTTAGGGTCATTACTTTATAGGAAACAGACATACTGAAGGTGTAACCTTCAACAATGTATGTCTATTGTTTGGAGATTTCAAGTTCTTTTTGTTCTTTTTCATTATCATAAATGTGGCTAATATTTGTAAAATGAACACATCTCTATTTTTACAAATATGCTTGTACATGCACACATATATTTGTGAGGAATCTGTTTAAAACTAGAATGTACCTCTATATTCTCAGTATGTAAGAACATTTTATTTGGAATAAGTAATTATTAGCAATTTGAAAAAAATAAAACTTAATTCTTCCAGAACATATGTTTGAAAGGGAAAATGTTTAAGCATTTATTTTCTCTTAAAGTGAAATAGTAGTAACTGAGTCAGTATACTCTAAAGAATGACAAGAGTGTCTTGACTTTCATTTCACCTGTTTGGGACCATCACAGAAAACATGACTTGTGTAATATTAGGTTTGTGGCACAGCCCTGTAATTTCAGCCCCCAGAAAACTAAGGAAAGTGGACAGAGAGTTCAAAAACAGCCTGGGATATATAGTGAATCCTTTCAGGGCAAAAAATTGTGTGATTTCTCAGCAAGGTTATAAGAAAAAATGTATTTTTTAACATGAAGCAGATAGTCTATAATATGCATATATTTTAGAAGCTCAGAGTGCAGAGTACAACGTTATTAAGTGATAGAGGCAGGGAAGGAGTGAAAGAAGGGGGAGAGAACTGCATAGTTTCAGATCATTTAAAATATAGTAGAGTCTGAAAAATATAACATTAGGAGTATCAAAACAAGTAATTACTAATGGTTACTTCTGGGAATAAAAGTTCACAGGGTTATGTGTAGTTCTTACAGAGGATTTCAACTTCATCTTCAATACTTCTATTCTTTACAACTTTTGTAAACATAAAAAAATGTATGATACGTGGTAGTTCCATGTAGTAGTCTTAATTATTTATTATGTTTTAAGCTTGACATTCTTGGAATAAACAGCCTCCTCAAAAAGTGCTGCATACAGACTGGAATACAGAGTTCTGAGTGGGATGGTGGAGAATAGCTCTGTTCCTTCTTTGTAAAACTATTTAGTTGTTCACACATGGTAGCATTGTTTGAACATATATTTCAAGGCCACTATCTTATTGTGCTATAATAAACGCTAATAAGCACATATAGTCAAACATACACTTTAGAGGTAATAAATAAAACTCAGATGCATCTAGCACACTGGAAGCAGACCAACCAACCAGCAAGCAAGAAGTAAGGCCTATGTATAACAATGAAAGCCCTTAGTTCAAAGTCACTAAATAAGAATTTTAAAGTAAAGAATAATTGTCAAAATGTTGCATAAATTTGATATGCCAGATAAAATCAATTCATCCTTTTCCTTATTTATATAAACCAAAAATAAAACAAAAACCATACATTTCCTTTTACACTGAGCCTATAATTCTTCTCTTTGAATTATATATATATATATATATATATATATATATGCAATGTAAGGAGAAAAAGTATAACATGCATGACACATTCACATGTTTAGTGTATATGTCTAGTACATGTGTTTTTTGCTTTTAATTTTGTTGAATTGTTCTCTCTTCTTGGGACTGATATTTCACCATTGTAAATTTGAACATGAGATGTTATACCATTTGTTCACCATGAGAAAGAAAAACCTATTTGAAAATTCTTGTCTCAGGAGCTAATTTAATTGGAGAATTCCAACTACTATTGCTTATTTCACACTTCAGTGGGTAAAGATGCATTAATAATCGAAGTTCCAAACTGTAATTAACATTAGCTTTAGGCTCCAGACAATGAAATGATTACATTTTAATATGTCAGTTGATAAACAAAGTTAGTCTAACATATAAATAAGCAGCAAAATAACTTACATTTGCTCTTTCTCTGCAAATTGATACTTGTATTTGCATGTTATCTAAACCACAGGGGATAAGTAAATGTCAAAAAGGTGCCTAACTGAAAATATAACATATGAACTTCATCAATGTACCAAGGTGAATTTGACACATTTTGATCATTTATTTTTCCAATAAATATCCAAGTAACTTTTAGCTTTGCTTAATATCATCTGATAGTTTTTATCTAAGTTATGATTTTCTACTGATTTCATCATGCTCCTAATTAAATTCATTGCTATATAAAGATACCAAACCATGTATTTTCATGCTAGCACTTTGTTCTTGATCACAGCATGCTATTAATGCTTGCATTTATTGGCTTAGTTTTGTTCTAACAAAACTAATGTTGTTGATAGAGACCACATTTATATAACTCTGCATTCACAAGATCTACACAACATCAAGCCAAATAAATTCTCAGGATGGTTGGGAGAAGTTGTCACTAAGTCATATCCTTAGCTGAGAGCTACTGGCAGTTGATGGCTACTGGGTAAAGAGAGTCAGTGCTCTTTAATTGTGAGGCCCCTGAGAGACTCCCCATGCTTCAGAAGAGGCCCTATATCCCTGTGTATAGAGGAAGTACTAAGAAGATTCAGTGAGTTAAAAAACAAACATGAAAATAGGAGGGAAAAGTGGTAGAGGAACACTGAGGAAGTGGTAGGAAAGGAAATGGGCGGGATGGACTTGATCCAACACGTTATATGCACATATGGAATTCCCAGATAAATAAATTTTTTTTTCAAAACTTAACAAAAAACTGTATTCTAAACTCAATCCTTTTTTTTCCAGTTCTATTAGGGAGCCTCTTGGGGTATAGGCTATTTTGTTATTTTGTTTTGCTTATTAATATTACTATTGATTCTTTGAAAATTTCATACAATATGCATTAGAGACATGGCTCAGTGGTTCAGGGCATTGCAGAGGACCGGTGTTTGGCTCACAGTACCCACACTGTGGCTGGACCTTGGGCATTGCATGACATGGGTGCACATATTTATATGTAGGCAATACATTCATACAAATAAAATATAATGAACAGAAAATTTCATACAACACATACTTTCTCCCATCTCTGCCACCTCCTTACCTCACACCTCATCAACTTCATGTCCTCTATTAATTTCAAAGTCATACCAAGTCAAATTTGTGTTCTACAAATGCTCTTAGGTTTGGGTATATTCCCTGGAGTCCAGTCAACAAACCAGCTTATCATATTCTTAAAGAAAAATGTCTCCTTCTCTGAACAGGAGTCAGTTGCCAATAGATTGCCAGCTAGTCATGTGGAGGGGTTTTTTCACCCATCGTCATAAGTACAATTGCTCTAATATGTTCAGGGAACAATATTTACCTGTATTCATCTACCACCTCTGGACCTCTGGCTTGTACAGTCTTTCTTCACTATCTTGTACAATGAATGATTCCTTAGCCTTAGGAGGAATGAGAGGGAACTAGGTGTCCCATTTAGGCCTAAGCAGTCATAGTCTCTTATTCCTTTGCATGTTGACCAGATGTGGGTCTCTCTGATAATTGCTATCTACTAAAAGAAAAACCTTCTCTATTAAAGTCAAAATCTATGGGTTAAAATTGTCATTAGGACTCAGTTGAAGAATGTGTCCAGAAAGAAAAATTAATAGTTGATTCTTCCTGTGATCTGTGACCTTTCTAGCCACAGGTTTTTTTAGCCATGATAATAGTGCCAGTAATGAACTTCATCTTGTGAAATAGAACTTAAATCTAATCAGAGATGGTTGGTTAATACCATCACATTTATGCCACTAAGACCTCAATGGGTATATCTTGCCAGGCATTATCATAGCTTAGAGGGTTCAGAGATCAGTAAGGTTGTTAAATACATTTTATTCCTGATAGCATGCATAGTACCTTCCAGCACTAGGAAAACTAAACACTAATTTTCCAATTGAAACACCATGCATATGTAAAGATTCAAAGCAAACATCTATTTACACATTGCATTATTCTTTTTGGATATAGTTTTCTTGGGGGGAGTCTTTTTGAGATAGGGTCTCCCTGTAGCCCAGCTGTTCTGGAACTACTATGTAGACCAGGCTGGACTTGAACTCACAGAGATCCGTATGCCTCTGCCTCCCAAGCACTGGGTTTATAGGCTTGGGCCAGCATGCCCAGATTTTTTTTTGGGGGGGGGTATAATTTTTAAAAGATGATGTGATGCGCAGATCTTAATAACCAAGGTTGGTAATTGTGGCAAAGAAATGTCCCCCCAAATACTTTGTTGGTCCTGATGTAGAAGATTATGAAAACACTACAACTCTTTTATCAGGTGAGATTCATTGTTAGGAACTCCAAACTGTGTTGGATATACAGTTTAGATATAACCAAATACGTAAACGTATATAAACATAAAACTAAATACTATCCATTAATTCTCCAATTAGAAACCCTATATTTAAGAAAGTCAGATAACATTTCCCAAACACAGAACAGGACCAAGTGGTCCTTGATTATAACCTGATGTTATTTATATGACTTTTAATTGCTAAATTAAGTGTAAAGTATGCATGCCATTTGCCCAAACCTCTAAATGCATGATGTGGTTAACTATAACATGCAAAGTAATACTCTAGAGCTGAGAAGTTAATAATTTTAGTTCACAAGTAGAAAAAGCCACAAAGATAAAAATGAGTAGTTCTAGAGACACTGACAACATGAATGTTTTAGTAGTTACCACAATTTTCTACCTTACACTTTTGGCACAATTGGGTAGATGGACATTCAATTTTTTTCAAACATATTTATGTATAATATTTTGACAATGGGTAAAATTATGCCATTAGGCATAATCATAGCCTTCCTTCACATTCCACAATAGTTTGAAATGGGGACATTTTTCCTCTTTTTTTTTTTTTTTTTAATTTTTGAGACAGTCTCCCTGCAGCCCCAGCTGGCCTGAATCTCACTATGCAGACCAGGCTTGCCTGGAACTCACAGAGATCTGCCTGCCTCTGCCTCCTGAGTGCGGGATTAAAGGTATGCACCACCACAGCTGGCAGGACATTTTTTGTCATATTTAGCAAAATGAATATTTTACTACTCTTGATATAATCATACACTTTTATATATACTTTTTCTTTATTGGAAAATCATTTTCTTTTCATTGACTTTTTAGCATTTTTAAAAATATTAGCACATTTTCTCTTCATTTCTCCTGTACTGCAATTTTAAGTGTTTATTCTTTTTAATTATTTTTATTTGTCTATTCTCTGAAATACATATATATATAGTGCATCTTGGTCATTCCCATATTCCCTCCAGTTTCTCATGTTCAACGTCAAATCCTCTTCTTCTCCTTTTTTTTATACCCACGGAGTCCAGTTCAATCTGGCCCTCTGCTCAAGGATACCGAAATACCCACCCTGGGAGAAAAGGGCATGGGCAACTGCAAAGGGGCCACACTTTTTTTTTTTTTTTTTTTTTTTATGTGTGGGAATTGTATTGTCTGCATGGAGGGTGTGCAACACCCGTGTCCTGCAATGCCGCGGAGGTCAGAAGAGGGCGTCGGATTCCCCTGGAACTGGAGTTCTCCTGGAATTGGAGTTACAGACGGTTCTCAGCCGCCATGTGGGTGCTGGGGATCGAACCCGGGTCCTCTGCAAGAGCGGTCGGCGCTCTTAACCGCTAGGCCATCTCTCCAGCCCCAAAAGGCCACACTCTTAAAGAATCAGCCGCTCCCCTTCCCCAGCAGCCGTAAACAAACATCTCTCAACTACGAGATGATCCTCGTGAACTCCTTTCCTATCAATTCTAGAACGTTGAACATTCTTGTGCTGGCAACCATAGCTGTGGCGAGTACATGAGGACAGCAACACTCTCTTGTCCAGCAGACACAATTTTATTTTAGTCCTCCCAGACCTCTGGCTATTATGTTCCTTCCAGTCCCACCTCTGAGATGTTCCCTGGGCACTGGGAAAACAGGTATATGTTATGACAGCCCAGTATGGGAATGAACACTACACAGTCCACATTTGGATAGGTTGAGTCTGTATTCAACACTGTCCATTGCAATATAAAGTTTTCACTAGTGTTGAGCGAAACAGCTGCTTCCCCTTATTCTCCCTTTCTCGTTATTACTGATAATGATGGTTATGCGTCAGTATTTAGTTTTACATTCATTCAGGTCCATTATTCGTTAAGTGTCAGATTAATCTCTTTTGTTAACTTTAAGATAATCTGACCAGATGGCACTTAGAATACATTAATTAAATTAGGAGAAATAATAAAGACACACTTTTTATCCCCAGGAAGTTTAACATTTTATTCTCTTTGCTCTATTTGTGTTCAATAATCCCAAATGTCATGAATAATTACATGTCATTATTAAAAATTCTATTGCAATAAAAACTCTATGAGATACTGTTATAATCACTGCTTTTTACAATTGAAATTTTTGATAATTCTTTGAGACAAAAGGAAATGGACATTTGTCTTATTAAAGCTATCCCATTTTTGTGTTCAGACATTTATTATTAAGCACTAAATGTTTTTCTTCAATTTTTTTTTTTTTTTTGGTCTTTTTGAGACAGGGTCTTCCTGTAGCTCCAGCTGTTCTGGAACTCACTATGCAGACCAGGCTGGCCTTGAACTTACAGAGATCTGCCTGCCTCTGCCTCCCAAGTGCTGGGATTAAAAGTGTGCACCACCATGCCTGGCTTTTCTTTAATCGTTATACATGGTAACCACTCACAATTTGAAAAATAGTTAATTCTGGTAGTTAGTTTTATTGACTAACAAGAAACATTTAAAATATTGGTTTGATTGGTGTGATTTCTATGGCATAATAATAGTGAAAGTATCCCAACCAGCTAAAATAATGAATTAATTTCATAGCCCACCCATCCATCTGCATTTCTACCTTAACGTCTCGGCATGGAGATCATCAGCATAAAGTTACAGTTTTCCAGCACTTATTCTCTAAACTTAATACACAGAGGCTTGTACTTAAATACCTCAAGCTCATCGACACATGCTGCTTTATATACTAGACGTTCTCGGGCCTTCCAGAACCTCTGAGTTAGCAGACTAGTCGGCAGAACTAAAATCTTCATTTTCAACAAAGATCCACTTTGCCTGTCCTGGCATGTAACTTATAGTGCTCATTTTGGGAACTTGAAGAGGATTATGGGGATAGCTGCCATCATAGTCACATAAGAGTGACTCCAGCACTCACATGCTCAGGGATAGGCATAACTTAACAAGCATCTAAATCAAAGCTCTACAACAGGCGCCAGAGTAGGTGGTAGGGGTCCACACTGCTGACATCGTGTGTGTCGTCTCAGAGAGACGAACTCTTGTGTCACTTGCACTTTCTCTTTGTGAGACTGTCTGGTTTTAGAGTACTTCGTCCCTGCTTTTTGTCTTACTTTGTGTGAGCTTCTAGAGCGCACATCAACACCCAGTGTTTACTTAAAGAGTTAAACAACCGATGATGGAATTAACAGAATTGAAGAGACTGCTGAATCTTAGAACTGGGCACAATACTTACTTGGAAAGACAAGTGGCCTTTTGTCTGTCATTAATTCAGAGAACATTCAGCACGGTATTAATATTCAGGATAGTCAATGCATGGAATGGATTTCTCAGCCAGCAAAGATTATAACAAAATTATGAATCCAATTTCTAACTCCTACCCTCCCTAGTAGTGGAACGATGGTATGAATGGAAAATGGCACCTATTCTCATTATGATCTTTAGACTGTCATCATTGAGGCTAATTCTAATGTCACACAGTGGATGATGAGTAGTTGAAATCCAATTTGAATGCATAATACCACATTTAATTTACACTACCACCTGTCAATAGGAAATAGACTGAGGCAGAGCTTCTGAGATATCCATAGGGAATATTCAATTATAATCAACCTTCCCTCTTTTGTTAGATCTTGTCCTGAAATGGATTGTTGTGCCATTTTTTATTTCTGCAACAATCTGTCACTAAAAAGAACTTGAATTTCAATATAATATTTTGCAACAAATAAAAGGAATACTTAGTTTAATCTCTCCAATAAAACTGCCGCATATCTAGCTTACTTCTTTTTATAGATTAATTAAACTAAGGTTATAATCCTAGTACAGGTTTAGGATACTTTTCCATAAACAGAATTAAGTACAATATATAGCAAAGGGAAGTATCATTGTTTTAACCCTACATTAATGAATATTAAAATATTTTTAAGTGAGACAGCTGCTAGCAAATAAATCCATGCTCTCATGGAGACAACTTTGTAAATCTGCTTTTATGAAAGAAACAACCTTTGATTAAAACTGTATAAAATCAATAAGAAATCATTTGATATCAGCTCTAAAATCAAACACTTTCAAGAAAACAAGAAAGTCCAATAATGTATCTTCTATTAGGTTAATTTATTGACACATGAAAATGTTAACTGTCATCCTTAATCCTCTTTTTCTAGGACAGCTTGTAAAATAAATGCATCTACTGTCCTCTACACATTCTGCAAGCAGAGAAATGTATATTTTGTTTCGAGGGAACAAGTTCATCCACAGCTGTGTTTTTGTGTTGTTTGTTTATTTGTTTGCTTGCTTTTTATCTTAAGAAGGACTCTTCACAGGTGCAATGAGGCAAGTGAACACCGAGGTTTGTTCATGGAGCATCTCACCCAGCCAATAAAAACCAGTAGTTACTATTTAGATATTTAAAAATAAAATGATTGGGAGACAGAGACAGGCTGATCTTTGTGAGTTCAAGGCCAGCTTGGTCTACAGAGCGAGTTCCAGGCCAGCTGGGGCTACATGGAGACCCTGTCTCAAAAAGACCAAAAAATAAATAAATAAATAAATAAATAAATAAATAAATAAATAAATAAAATGAATTAACACAGAAAAATTTATTAGAACAGTGCCTACCATATTGTATTTTAGCCAACAAATATTAGAGAGGATGTAATTGGTTTGAAAAATGCTTGATTAAATGGGTCTTTAAAATGTAAATTTAACTCTCTTTAGGGAAAATATGTTCATAAACAAACAGAAAAGTGATGGTCTCTTTTCTCCTATCAGGAGAAGAGGGAGTGCTCTCGGGGTTTAGAGCCATGAGCTTTGACTATTTGCTTATGTAAAACATAATTTGAATTATAGGAAACTTTTTTTTATTTTTTAATTTTTTATTAATTTTATTTATTTCTGTATGTGTATGAATGTACTGTCTGCATGCAAGTCTGTGCACCCGTGTCGTGCAATGCCGCGGAGGTCAGAAGAGGGTGTCAGATTCCCCTGGAACTGGAGTTCTTCCGAAACTGGAGTTTCAGACGGTTCTCGGCAGCCATGTGGGTGCTGGGGATCGAACCCGGGTCCTCTGCAAGAGCGGTATAAACAAGTGATATTTGATAATCAGATGGCAGTATTTCAAGTAAAGATGGGATGTTTTTAATACCTGCAAAAGGACAAGATAACGGGGTTTGAACTTCACTTGTGTCCTGTGGCCTGAGGAGCTCGCCTTTGCATTCAGAGTACACTAGTCGGGGCCTCAGTTTCCTGATCTGTAAAATATGAAAAAGAATTTCTTTGATATGTTTTTTTATTATTTGTGGGGGTGTATCCATGTGTGTATGCATTATGTGCAGATGTGTATATACATACATATGGACCCGAAGAGGGACTTCAAGGACCCTGCCTGTCACTCTCAACCTTATTCCTTTGACATAGGATCTCTCACTGAACTTGGACTTCATAATTTTCTTGCTAAATTGGCAGCTAGAAAAACTCAGTGATCCCCCTGCCTCTGTCTGTTGCCCCTAACACTGAGGGCACCAACAGGTGGGGTTATACCAGACTTTTGGCCAAGTAGTGGTAATCTAACTCAAGTCACACATTAAGTCAATAAAGTATCACCTAAGTTATTTTCCACCTGTAATAATCGAAGCAGAGAAATATAAAAGTTGTCTTTAATTTCTTGGAATATTTTATCAACTTTATGGAAAACTTTATAAACTTCTAATGAGTTGAGCTTGACATTTTTGATACCAAGTAAGTTTTGAATTTTTCTTTTTGCTTCATCTTGCATTCCTTTTTTTAAATGAATCTTCACTTTGTCTCATTAAACATACCCCTTCTTTTTTTTTTTTTTAATTTTTTTTGCATGTGTATGAATGTATTGTCTGCATGCAGGTCTGTGCACCCGTGTCGTACAATGCCGCGGAGGTCAGAAGAGGGTCTCAGATTCCCCTGGAACTGGAGTTCTCCTGGAATTGGAGTTACAAATGGTTCTTAGCCGCCATGTGGGTGCTGGGGATCGAACCCGGGTCCTCTGCAATAAACATACCCCTTCTTAAAGTTGCCTGTGTTTTCATATTGAAAGGCTAATGTTTTTATCAGTGTTATCTATAGATTACTTATGACAGAAACATGTTGTACACATGGAAAGAGATAGATCTTTCAGTTTCCAAGGTGATTCATAGTTATTTAAGTTAACTTGATTCCATCTATATTTACTTTACATTTATTTATTTACTTCCTTACTTCCTTCCTTACTTATTTATTGGTCTTTCTGAGACAGGGTCTCTCTGCAGTCCCAGCTGGCCTAAAGTCACTTTGTAGAGCAGGCTGGCCTGATCTTTAAAAAGTGACTTTAAACACATAGAGATCTGCCTGCCTCTGTCTCCTGAGTGCTGGGATTAAAGGTGTGTGCCACCATGCCCAGCTATATTTACTTTTCTTAAACCTGCCACCAATCAGATACAATATTGTCCAATTTTCTTTTCGTTTTTTTGGAGAGGAGGGTATTTTTTTGAGATAGGGTCTCCCTTTAATCCCAGCTGGCCTGGAGCTCACGCTGTAGACCAGACTGGCCTTGAACTCACAGAGATCTGCCTGCCGCTGCCTCCTGAGTGTTAGGATTAAAGGCGTGCCCCACCACGCCAGACAACATCACTCCCCTTTAAATGACTACTAGCTGCATTTCAGTTTTGGTTTGTTTCTAATTAGAGACAAATACCAAATACAAAAATACTGTCAGTATAGATATCTTGACCAATTACTTGAGCAACACAGGACAAACATTTTACATGTTAATTGTAGATTTTTTTTTTTAAATCTGAAAATTAAGAAACAGAGTACTATTGGCTGAGGAATAATATGGCTTATCTAGGATTTCTAGATATGCTGACAAGACTCTGGCAGATCTATTTGCACAGAAGGAGGTCTGGGTTTGGGAGCCTGACTAGATAGAGCTTAGCTTGGAAGTTGTAATGCATGAGTTCTGATGGAGGGTTACGCAGGAGGGAGAACTCTGGGTTTGATTGGGAGCTCATTGTATGAATTTTACAAATGCTCAATAAAATAAATGTTTATAAGTAAGCATGCCATGACAGGTGTGGAGGTCAAAAGACAGCTTGCAGAAATCAATTCTCTCTTTTTACCATGTAGGTCCTGGGGGGTATTTATCTCAGGTCATCAGGCTTGAGGGCAAGCACCTTTACCTGCTGAGTCATCTTGCCTGCTATAGAATATAAAATTTTGACAAATTAGTTATCCATAAGCCAATAATAAATATGTTTAAATCTATTCTATAGCATATAGCATATATTTAGGTGATTAGTAACAATATAAATTACATATTAAAATAATTTTATGAGTATTTCAAACTTAATTTTTAGACATTAGATGCTATAAATATGTGTGTGATATTATTAGAAAAATTCAATATACATGAAGAATAGATTCAATAAATGTAATATATATTCATTTATATATTAGAGACTGTACCTATCTGTGCACACTTACATTGATAATGTTAATATAACTAATTTTTATTAGCTCAACTATTTCATAATTTTAAACATATATCTATATTGTGTAAGTTTCTGGTATACCAAATTTGTAAAATAAAGTACTTGAAAATTATTCTTTAATATCTTTCTTCAATGCAATGAAAAAATCAATATGAAAATTTGATATACCATAACCAACATAAGTTTATAATCATCTGTAGCTGATAAATAGAAAGGAAAAAAATTTCTTGAAGCCCGGCATGGTGATGCACACCTTTAATCCCAGCACTTGGGAGGCAGAGGCAAGCAGATCTCCGTGAGTTCAAGGTCAGCCTGGTCTGAAGAGTGAGGCTTCAGGCCAGCTGGGACTAAAGGGAGATCCTGTTTCAAAATACCAAAAAAAAGAAAAAGAAAGGTAGATTCTGATTTTGCCAGGAGTGGTGGCACATGCCTTTAATCCTAGCACTTGGGCACTTGGGAGGCAGAGGCAGGCAGATCTTTGTGATTTCAAGGCCAGCCTGGTCTACAGAGCAAGTTCCAGGCCAGCTGAGGCTACAAGGAGACCCTGTCTTAAAAAGACAAAAAACAAAATCTTGAATTTGTGGTAATTATGAGAGAAAAATTATTCTCAATACTAGAGAATATGGTAATTTCCTAGTCACTTCTTCAATTCTGGTTCAGCATAAATAAGACTCAAAATCATGGCAGTTATATGTGGGCAGAAGTTCCCTACATAAGTGCCAGATGTGGGCAAATCCTAGGTGTTCGTTAATGCTTGAAACTGCTACATGATGAGGAAATTAAAAAAAAAAACACAAACTCAAGCCTTAAAAAAAAAAATCTAAGCCACTAATCCTTGATCAAATTATTAACAGTGGGAGGGCTAGTTCTATTGGGCAGTTATGCATGGTCCTTTAACACCTGGTGCTTAACAGAACTTTCCATAAAGTAAGCAGAATGCTAATTCTTACCCCCAAATTGATCAAACCTAGCTCTTCTCTATACTTGTCATTTTACCATTTAAATAAAAGCTCAGGGCAAAAATATAGATCATCACTGAATATCCAAAGCCTCCTATGTATATTCTTTACAGATAGTTCTTTTAAAATACATGCCAAACCATATAACGTCTCATCAATTTTTAAAAATAAAATAACAATGCAATGACATAACAATAAAAACTATAAGAACATGTAGTTCTGGCAGTAGGGAGGTGCAGCAGGAGGATCAGATCAAGGTTATTGTCGAATAAAAAGAAATCCTTACTCTTTTTACTCTTTTTTTTTTTTTTTTTTTTTTTTGGTTTTTTGAGAGAGGGTCTCCTGTAGCCCCAGACTGTTCCTGCGGACTCACTCTGTAGACCAGGCTGGCCTTGTAAGTCACAAAGATCCACCTGCTCTTGCCTCCAAGTGCTAGGGATTAAATGGTCGTGTGCATCACGCCCCAGCTGAAATCCTTACTCTTAAGGTTTTTCTTTCTGATTGAAAAATGCTAATGTAACCCAGTGTGGTGGTGCACGAGGCCTTAATCTAGCACTCGGGAAGGCAGAGGGCAGGCGGGATCTTATGGTGGAGTTCAAGGCCAGCCTGCGTCTACAGAGTGAGTTCCAGGACAGCTTAGGCTACAGGGAGACCCTGCTCTCAAAAAGACCAAAAATAAGAAAAAAAAAAAAAAAAAAAAAAAAAAAACGAAAGTTGCTAGATGTTAACCTAGCTTTTCTCTTACTTTAAAGGTAATTTGACTTTGTACTGTTAAAATAATTAAATCTATTCCAATATTTACTGATTAATTTTGATAACTATTCTTTTTATGGTACATAGAATTCTCCTACAAAAATAAGGATTGCATTTTGAAATCATTTTGCGCTAAGCCAACCTCAATTTGACATAATTTTATTGCCTTTGAGTAACTTCTCCTGTAATAAAGCCAGTTGGATTTCCATTACTGCAAGCTACTCACATAATACCAATAGAGAAAAATGGTGATTCTAAGGAGAGTTAGTAATCAGTGACTCAATGTCCCCATTGAAGCTCAGGAAAAAAAAAAAAACAACCTCGAAGGCCAGTGAATGTCTACTTTGATTTGTACGTAAAATTACCAGTCAGTTATGACACATTACATATGCTGAGGTCTGCTTGGATATCCATCCTCGTTTGATTAAGTCCCTCCTGTTTCAGAGAGAGTTTTTGTCAACTTATTCTATGTTCGTGAATTGCAACTATCAGACCCAGAGAACTCCATTCTGAAACATCCTTTGTTGACATAAAAGCATCCAGCAATATATATATGTAAACTCTTGCCTCCAGACAATGACCTTTTCAGGGTATGTGAAACTTGGCTTTCCTTTGTATGCTGGATATTTTGAAATTGGCAATAATGTTAAACTGTTACCTCAAGAACATTTTTAATGCTTTACCTCCCCACGAAAGATTTTGGTTAAAGTTGTGGGCATAAAATTTATTTTTTTTTTTTTTTTTTTTTTGGAACACACTCTGTAGACCAGGCTGGACTTGACCTCATAAAGATCCTCCTGTCTCTGCCTCCGAAGTGCTAGGATTAAGGATTAAAGGCATAAAGGTGTGTGCCATCACACCCAGCTAAAATTTTATTTTCAAGAAAACTATTCAACAGTATTTCCTTTGTCCCAATATACTACCACATTATTAACATTATTGTTAAAAGAATTTGAAATTTTTCTGTATTTTTTCCAAATTTTTGAAATCATGGTTTATTTGAAAACACCATATATTATTGAGGACTTTTTTTCCATGATGCATACCTGAATTTCATATTGATTTGCCCATTATGAATATGATCATGCTTTCCTCTTGGTGACAGTGATGTTTTTCTGTATTGTAGCCATATTTTCCATCCTATAGTGATTCACAGAGAAGAGTCTTGGGATAAATTCTTCCATGTTTATATGCACTAGGGAAGAGAATTCTGTCTCTAAGATCTCATCGTGGAAACTCAAGGTAAACCCAGCTTCAAACAGAGGACAAGGTTCGCTTCACTACACGGAGTAAGAAGCTGCTTCTTCCACATTTACACAAAATAAACTACAGGCAAGTCAGAATTGCAATCCAAGCAGTGACCTCTATCTGAGCCCCCATAAACCAGATAATTCACCTCTGCCCTGAGAAGACTACAGACTTGGGAGAGACTTGATGCTGACTGCATGCAGATCCTCTCAACAAATCTATGCCTAGCTATGACTCGCCTATCTGTACAGGAAAATAACCTGGATATATAAACAAGCCCATCTTGGATTCCCTGAAAGATCACTTTGCTTCATATAATTATCTGCCCACATGATAGTTAATAAATGTTGGTGTTCAAATTAAGGTTTCTTGGCTAGAGTTAGAAAGCTGGTCTGAAAGTATTATGAGAGTTTTTCCCCTTCTAATGAGATGGAAACATATTTACTATATCAAAATACTTTTAATCAATAGATACTATTTATGTGATGAACTCACAGGTATAATTGCTTTCAAGCAATATTTGGATAAATAAGTAGTGGAATTATGAACAGAACGTTGGTTTTTTCAAACCTGTTTGCGAAGTATGCACACTCCTATTTTCGCATATGAAGAATCTGGCTACAGCAAAGTGGTTATATTTTGGCATTGAACAGTTCTCTTTCATACAATATTTCCTTATTATTGGTAAGAAATTGACCAAATTCATCCTGTTTCATTTATATGAATACAGAAATGATTCCCTTCTTCTGTAAAGTTATTTAGATTGATAATCTATAAGGAAACAATATTGAAAGGGCATTAGCTAGACTGTCATACTTCAAGGCAATTGTTAAATCTTCTTTATCAAACATATGAAATATCTTCCTTTGCTTCTGGCTGTGTGCAAAACACAGCATGCAATGGATATCTGACAAAGGAAAGAATAGCCATGATCTACTATTACCTGCAACTATGCTTTTTATCAACCTTGTAGTTTTGAACTCCACTTCTCTGAGATGGGTCTAGAAATACCCTGCCAATCAGAAGTCAACTAAAATGAATAAATATCAGTTAATAAAATAGACAAATCTTTCAGAAATTAAAGAGACACTGTTACTGAAGCCAGATGAGTGAACACTGTATGCACATGTATATAGCAAAAGCCAGTTGGAACACAAAGTTGAATGACTTACAGCTGATTTGGCCACCCTAGTCAAACAGCCCCACATCCAAGGCAGCCAATGCCAGATCAAGTTAGCTATAAATACATCATGGCTCCCAGTGATGTGGAAAAAAAAAAACCTCCCTGGTGAATTTAACACTATTTTGACTATTATCTAAGTTGTTCCCCTCAGATTGGACCATCAATTTAAAATTGAGCAAATATAATGCTTATTGATGCTATTCCAAATCATAGCATTCACATGTTGCTAAACTGAAATACCCAGCTAATATGCTCTGGTCTGAAGAGTTTTTTAACCTAATACTAGAATGTGTGCTAAGAAATTTTATGACCACAAATGTAAATTATCCAGAGGAAAATCTTTAAAGAATATTGTGCTTTATTTAAAAGTTATTTATATTTATGTCAGAATAAAAAGGAATATTCAGTAGACATCTGACTTGGCAGGGTATCTAGACCTATCTCAGAGAAATGGAGTTCAAAAACTGATTTTTTTTTTCCACTAATATTTTTTTCTTGGTTTTTTTTTTTTTTTTTTTTTTTTTGACGTCTTTTGAGACACGGGTCTCCCTGTAGCCCCAGCTGTCCTGGAACTCACTCTGTAGACCAGGCTGGCCTTGAAAACTCCAAAAGATCCACCTGCCTCTGCCTCCCAAGTGCTAGGAATTAATTTCAAAGGCGTTTGTTGCACCACCCCCCGGCTGGCTTTCCACTAACTATTTTATTGAATGGTTTTGCAATTTCATTCCCTGGGTTTTACTCATTTTTCACCTCTGCCCTATCATACATTCCCCATAGATCCCTACCCACGAGATTTCAGGATTCTGTCATGTATTGTTACAGGCCTGTAAGTCAAATTTTTATTTTTTATTTTTGATTTTTATTTCTCTATTTTTTATGTGTATGAATGTACTGTCCCTGCAATGTAGGTTGGTGTCGCCGTGTCGTAGCAATTGTTGTGAAGCTCCAGAAGAGGGTGTCAGATTCCCCTGTGAACGGGAGTTTTAAAAAACGGTTCTCAGCCGCCAATGTGGGTGCTGGGGATTGAACCTGGGTTCCTCTGCAAAGCAGCAGAGTCGGCCGCTCTAACTCGCTGAGTCCAATCTCTCAGCCCTATTCTTTTTTTTTTTTTTTTTTTTGTTTTCTGTATGTGTACTGAATGTACTGTCTGCATGCAAGTTTGTGCACCCGTGACATGTAATGCCGCGGAGGTCAGAAGAGGGTGTCGGATTCCCCTGGAACTAGAGATCTCCTGGAATTGGAGTTTCAGACGGTTCTCGGCCGCCATGTGGGTGCTGGGGATCGAACCCGGGTCCTCTGTAAGAGCGGTCGGCGCTCTTAACCGCTAGGCCATCTCTCCAGCCCAGCCCTATTTTTTTTTAAATAAGTGTGCCAACATTCTTGTAAACTTACTTGATGACATATCTAAACATTTATCTATTTATTTATTTATTTATTTATTTATTTATTTATTTATTTATTTAAATTATGTATGCATGTGTCTGTGTGTGTAGGTAGGTGTCTGCTTGTTGAGACCAGAGGTGTGAGGTCTTGCCCAGCTGGAGCTGGAGTTAAAGGGACTCCTGAGCCATTAACATGAGCCATGGGAACAAAACTCCAGACCTCTGCAAAAGCAACTAGCACTTTTGATGGGTGAGCTATATATCCAGCCCCTTGACTAAATACGGAAATATGAAACAAGTAAAGAGTAAACACTGAGTACTCAAAGCTAATGGATAATCAAAGAATTTGTGAGTATTTGGTTGGCTATGGTCTTGAGAGACTAATGTGCTCATTTCACAAACAAAGGAATGTAAAAAACATAATTATTATATAGATCCATGTTTGATAAAGTAAGATGTAAATGGAAGAGGAAGAGAAATTTGATGATTTCAAACACTGCAGAGTGCTTCCAGGGATTGATAGCCCTGGTCTTTTACCTTTAGATTTTACCTCAAAAATTTGGAGACTAAAAAGAGATAATTTGAGAAAATGATCCTGACATTTCCCTACTTCCTTCACCTGAAGTAATAATCACTGATCTAGATGATGATAATGATGATAATATAGTAACGTAGTGTAAGAAAATGATGAAATGTGATTGACGTTAAACACGGCTGCTTTTATCTATGCAAATAAATTAATGACGATTTCCAATCTACTACTGTACGTAATGAGGGATCTCAATAGGACTACCTCAAAACTAAGGTAACTACAAAGTACTGCATTTGAAGAAGTTTTGTTAATGGGCGTTAAATCATACTAAGCTATATCTTTTCTGTGCTGCTCTGGAGAGTACAGGAACATTTGAAGATACACTGTGGCAGCTCTGGTGGGGATCATCCCCACTCCTGAACAGGGGAATACCATCTCCAGGGTGAGAACCAATAGAAACAGGAAGACAAGAAAACCAGTGAGCCCCGGCTCCGGATCCACCCAAGATAAGAGCAAGGAAGCCTTAGCTCTTTCTTGCATGCCTTCTAGGCTACAATGCACTGTACTCCCAAACAATGAGTACTCCTGTCCTTAAGTGGCTCCATGCCTAGGTATTTGTTCAGAACAAGAAAAGTAGCTAGTACAGTGAGAGAGGAGGAAGGACAGAAAAGTACTTATCAAGTATGAGAACACAGAGGTTGGAACCCATGGTAAAGTCCACAGAAGCACACAGTGCTGTGGGGAAGGGACCAGACTTGAAGGAGAGCAAGCAGAACAGCAGTGTCATGACTCCTGTGGTTAGTATTCTATTCTAAAAATCTCTGTGGACAAACATATGTCAGCATAAGGAAGTAAGTGAGAATTTTACACAAATAGATTACTAAAATGTGGCTACCCTAGTATTGCAGTGACCAAAATGGTAAGGACAAGGCATTAAGTAGTCTGCTTTACTGTAAGTAAATGTTTTAAAACTACAAATGATACCAAATGCTGGAGAGGTTGTGAGGAAAGGGGAACACTCATCCACTGCTGCTGGGAATGTAAACTCATACAACCACTATGAAAAGCAGTGTGGAGAACCCTTAAAAGACAAAAAAATGAGCCTACCAACTGACCCAGTCATACCACTCCTGGATATATTCCCACAAGACTCATCCTAATGCAGAGATACATGCACAGCCATGATTATTGCAGCTCTCTTCACAATAGCAAAGACCAGGAACCAACCCACATGCCCCTCAACTGACAAGTGGATAGAGAAAATGTGGTACATCTACACAATGCAATTCTATACAGTGGTAAAGAAACATGACATCATGAACTTTGTAGGTAAATGGATGGAACTAGAAGATATTATGTTAAGTGAAGTTATACAGTCCCAGAAAAACAAACAAAAAATGGTATTCCTCATTTGTGGATGCTAGTGCTAAGTTCCTACTTGTAAGGCAAACTGTATAACATTAATTTTATATTTCTGTTTATCTAAAAGCAACTGTGCTCTTAGAATGTGAATCCCTTAACAGGCTCTAAAATTAACCTATTATTAAGGACAATTAACCTACTATTTTCAGACTTATAACTTTGGTACAAGGTGGAGGGTATGCTTGCATATTTTAGAGCAACATAAAATTAAAAGGGAAAAATATGATTTGGAATTAACATACAGTTTATTTTCAGATGACATGATTTTAGTACACGTGTGACATATATAAATGCATATGTTGAAACAATACAGATTAGAGGGAACAACAACAACAAAAGAACTGGGACAGGGAACTTACTGAAGCAGTAGAGCTCTTCCTCTCCCAATAAATAATCCTCTGCTTTGAAAAACTTTGAAAAGACTCAGAAGGGGATAGAGGACATGTACGGCAGACTACCTGAACTTGGCAGGGGTGGGGGTCATGGAGCGGAAATGAATCTGGATTGAACTGAGAAGTGATGTATGAAATGCACAAAACCTCAATAAAAGATTAAATAAAATAAAATAAAAATTTAAATATATTTAAATATGAAAAAAAAGATAAAAAAAAAAAACCTTCATGAAAATGTTACCATGTTGGAATGTGGAATTCAGAGTAACTTGAATCTGTGCTCTTGGGCCATGGTCACTAATATTTGGCTCCAGAATAAATTATCTATTAAAAAAACTGTCTATTAAAAATGCATATGCCGGGGTTTGGGTTTAGTGCCTCTGTGGCTTTGTGCTGGCTGGCTCCTGAGGCACAGGAACCTGGAAGTCCCTCCAGACAGGTAGATTTTAGGGTAGATTGTCTCCTGGGCTGCTGGAAAAGGGTCACAACTCTGAACCTTTTTTAGGGGGTGGCTGTCGGGTGGGGCTGCCCTTCGTCTATGCAGCTGGTGACTGGCACGGGTTTGGGTTTGGTGCCTCTGTGGCTTTGTGTGGGTGGACTCCTGAGGCACAGGAACCCAGAAGTAGCTCCAGAGAGGTACCTGGGTGCAGGCTAAGTCAGGCATATATCCCCTCCCACACCCGCCAACAGGAATTGGTGAGAGAGTTTCCAAGTGGAATTTTTTGGAGAACCTTCAGAACAGGAAGAGAAGAGTGACTTAGGCTTCCAATATCCAATATATAAAAAAAATTGAAAGCCTGAAACTTACCCAAGTCAATACTCCATAAACAAGGAGGAGGAAAGAAAAAAAAAAAAAGCATGGGAAGGAGGCAAGCAAAACCATCCCCTAACATAGTGAAAAGACATTTGTGATTTGAATCACAAAAAGGAAACCCACGTGCCAGGGACACGACGGAGAGACAACATGGGAAAGCACAGGATAATCCGCACCAGGCTCTACCAAACCTATAGGAGATAGCTACAATGGGATCCCCCTGGAGGTGACCCAAGGAACAGATCTTAGAGGAATAATTTCAGATCTATGCAGAGAAATTAAAGAAAATAAAGAACAATTCAGAGAATTAAGAGAGAGAATGAAAAACTCAAAAAGGACCTAGAGGGATACAATGACGAACTTCGGAAAGAACTAAAGGAACAGATTGACAAACTCCAGAAAGAACTAGAGGGAGAAAAAACAAACTCCAAAAGGAAGTAGAAAAACTGAAAAAAGGTAGCCAAGCAATGAAGTAAGGAGCACCAAGAAGAGACTGAGAAGCTCAAAAAGGAAATGGAAATACTAAAGAAAACACAGGATGAAATGAAAAAGGAATTAGAACACTCATCCAATCAAGAAGAAAGGAGGGGGCTGGAGAGATGGCCTAGTGGTTAAGAGCGCTGACCGCTCTTACAGAGGACCCAGGTTCTATCCCTAGCAGCCACATGGTGGCCGAGAACCGTCTGAAACTCCGATTCCAGGAGAACTCCAGTTCCAGGGGAGTCCGACATCCTCTTCTGACCTCTGTGGCATTGCACGACACGGGTGCACAAACTTGCATGCAGACAGTACATTCATACACATACGGAAATAAAATATAAAAAATTTTTTAAAAAATTAAAAAAAAAAAGAAGAAGAAAGGAAAGGAAAAAGCCTCAGAAGTAGAATAGAGGAAGTAGAACAAAGAATATCAGATCTAAAAGATAACACAGAGCAAATAAAAAGCTCAAATAAAGATTATGAAAAATTTAAAAATACACAAAAGTGGAACAACCAGGAAAACATCCACATCATAGGAATAGAGGAAGAAGAAGAATCTCAAGAGAACTATGGATAAGATCTTCAACAGAATAATAGATGAAAATTTCCCCAAACTAAAAATAGACAAACCCATACAAATACAAGAAGCACATAGGACTCCAAATAGACAAGATCAGAAAAGAAACTCCCCACACCATATCATAGTTAAAATGCTAGACACCCAAAACAAAGACAAAATTCTGAAGGCTACAAAAGAAAAACAAGTCACATACAAAGGGAAACCCATCAGAATTACAACTGA